>CACSLK010003174.1:16241907-16258780 GCA_902706635.1 Striga hermonthica
CAATACACTAATCAATTTAAAATACAAAAAACATTTTGAACTTTTGATTACTGACAGTTAACCATATAATGTGTTACCGTATAATTTGATTAGATATTATTATTGTGGTTATATGTAAATTATTTTTTTTGGAAAATAAAAAAAGTATATGAAACTCCTAAATGAATTATAAATAATTTTAAAAAAATTACATACCAAAATATACGTTACATCCAATCTACTATACGCAATTTAACAAAAAATCAACTCCTTTAATTGTAAATTTGGCTGCAAAAACGTGAAAGAAAAATAATTAATCATTATATACATACAAATAATTCACAATATTTTATTTACATTTGTGCAAATGCACATGTAAAATACTAGTTCTACCTCATTTTATCACTAAAATGAATTTTTAAAAGACTTTTTTAACTTTTCTATAATTGTTCTCACCTTAACTGTTCCCACCTTTTTCTCTTTTTCTTATTTCTCTTTCCTAGTTTTTCTATATCTTTCTTCTCTCCTGATACGTTTTTCTTCTTCTTCTCTTTTTTTTTTTTTTCACTTCTTTCATTCTCCCGAAACAACACATTCCCACCTCCAAACCCTGCGACATCATCATCTTCGGCGCCTCCGACTTCGTCAGAAAGTACGTTTTTCGTGAAGCCCTCAAATCCCTCCGTGCCCCCAACTCGTCCCTCGAATCCCTAACCCTGGCGGGTCGCAGCTCGTCGCGGCTATTCGATGCCCTCAAGCAGATTGCCGGCCTGAACCGACCTCCTAAGATCCCCCTGATGGTAATTTGATGATCAATTTTTTTCTACTTTTGTTTTTCTTTTTAAATAGGGTGTGCTTTATTTCCTTCAATTAGTTTGGTCATTTTGAGGAAATTGGCAATTTTGAACTTTTTTTTTTATTTAGTTGTGTTTGTGTAAAATTTTGCCCTATAATTTTTTTCACATTTAAGGAGTTTTTGTTAGTTGTTTTTTTCTCTATAGTATGTTTATCTTCTTCCCCAAGGAAGAGAAAAGGTTTGTTGTGTTTTGTGCTCACGGCACAACACTATAAGAAGAAAAATTGGAAATAAAACTCACCAAGAACATTGTATGTTTGTAAAAATTTTATTTTTTATTTTTTTTAGTGATTGTTGATTTATAACGTATGTAAACCAATGTGAAAATTCATCATTAATGATTGATGATATATTAAGATATTATAGGAGATAATATCACTTCTTTTTTATTTAAGCGGATTTGAAGGATTATAACCATATTATATATATATATATATATATTTTTTTTTAAATAGTCAACATGAACACGAACATTGGAAAAAAATAACTCATGAAGTATTATTTGCGAGATAGTATTGAATGAATCGAGAAGCGCGGACTATTGACATTTTAATGTTTATATAGAGTTGTTTTTATGTTGCTGGAAAGATACTTGAATGTTTACATGGAGTTGTTTTTGTGTTGCTTAAAAAAGTTATATTGTTGTATTGTTGTTTGTTTGTTTTGTTGGTTTGGTAGTATATATTTGTGTTGCTTTTTCATCATTTTATTTGTTAGGTAGATATATAATCAATCGATTAATCTCTTTTTTATGTGATTTTTTTAGACATTCGTGTTTGAAAAAGAAGAAAAAGGAGAAGAAGAACAAGAAGAAGAAGAAGAAGAGGACGAGAGAGAAAATACGTTAAAAGAGAAGAAATAGAAGGAAGAGAGAGGACAGAGGAGAGAGAATGAAAATATGAGAGATAGTAGTTATTGATTCAAATTTTGATTTAATTAAGTAATAAATAACTTCCTATTCAAGCATTTTTGGAATGCTACATCTTCTGTTTCTTTAATGGAATCATTTTATAATACTTGATTAGTTATGTCCTTAAGCCGGCCGAATTGATTATCCGCTTAGCATAATGGGCTGCAATTGCAAATAACCAACGTTGTTTGTTTTACGGTACGTCTTACATATAGTAATAAACCTATGTTACCAACATATAATATACAAAGAGGAGAGATGCTACGGTCCCGTTACAGAACCATTCCGTCGAGGTTTGTAACCATTAGATCAAATATCCCCGACGGTTATGATGATCTAATGGTTATAAACCCCGATGAAATAATTTCGATATGGGACTGTCACATTTCCCTACAAACAGATGACTAGAGTGATGACTCCGTCGATCTTAGTCATTCCAATGTGATGACAACATTGGTTCGCAACATAAAAAATAAGATCTAAGCAAATTGGGTTAAATGACAGCATTGGTTCGCAATATGAGTATGTCTCATGATAATCAAATGCACAAGGTTAGCGTGACACACTTAGCCATCTTAACTAAAGCCCAAATGATGATAGGCAATCATGTCAAGCTAAGAATACCCCTCGATAGAAATACATCGGAAGTCAAACATAAACAACAGATACAATGAAGGAAACACAACTCAATAGGCCAACCTCCGAGATACAAAATCCATCAGAACCTAAATTGATACCAGTTCATGATCACACGTTCGATGGTGACAAAATGAATCCGAACATCAAAAGGTACCATAGAAAAAAATATTACTCAGGTCATGGAGATCTATTATACGTCAATACAAACATGGCGCGTCAACAGATGGACATGTCCCACGGATCCACATTAAAATAGAAGCACCGTGTGAAAAGATCCAAGAATAAACTGAGCAATCAAACTCGATTTGAACAGTTAATAATGCTAACATTCATAACGATCAACGAAATATATATTGACATTTCAGATCCAGAACGAAATTCATTGGCAGAATAAGTAGATCGTTACCTGTCTGTAGGCACGGAGATCGGAGCCGCGGAGAACGTTTTTCGCGTTGTCGTTGAGTTATGTAGCTCAGGATCAATGGATTCCGTCGAGGGCAGTAGAGTGGAGTCAGTATATATCGGGGAGCAAATGTGAGATCTGCAATTCCCAAGTTTCGCTTGCTCGCCTGCTTTTATTCAATAACAGCACAACGTTTTCAGTTATACTCACTAAGTCGCATTTCTGTCGCGGAGTTCAATGATTAAGGTGGGAGGGACAACTTTAACGTTTTTTTTTTTCTATTTTTTTTCTATATTTCAAATAAATATCTAAATCATGTATTAAATAATCTTTTTTGTATGCTAATATTAAGAGGATATAATATTATATTTTTGTAAACTAAAAATTTGTAAATTAATATTGTAGACATTTAAATTTTTTACAATCAAATGGTGTGACAAATGTGAAAATTTGTGCTTAAAATAAATATAACTAGTTTTTTTTTATTTGAAGGTCATTTTCTTGATAATAAAATAAATTATTATTTCTTTTATGGATCACTAGTAAGAATCCCGTGCGATGCACGGGTAAGAGATACTCATTAATATTTAAATAAAAATATTTCATTAAATAATATGTATAAATTAAAAATATGAGATTAATGTGTAATACAATTTACTTATATTAATTTATTGAAAATGTTATATGATATTTAAATTGTACAAAATTACATAAATCATTTCTATTTAACATTAATACACAACCCGTATGGTGCACGTTAATAAATTACATTATAATCATTTCAAAATAAGTCTCATTTTCGAAATTTTATTCAGAAAATCGATTTGACTATCATGTGATTATATAAATATTTTGGTAAAAGTTTATCATATTTTTAGAAATCGATGTGAATAATAATTATAATTATAAAACTTATATTGTTTCACTAATTAAAAAGAACTTATTTTTGTATAAATTATCCAAAACAAACAAATTAAGTAGTTGAATAATTTATTAAGGTATAAATAGTTGACTATTTCATTTACGTCCAAGTTAATAGTGACCCGTAAGTCATGAATAATTATTTCTCTGATTTTTAAATTTGGAACTCAAATTTGGGATACACAATAAATTCTCTTATATATATATACCCTTGTATATATATATATATATATATATATATCGTAACCATTAGATCGGATGATCTAATGGCTAAAACAAAGTAAAACTAGTTATCATCCTGTGCACATGCACAGATGTACATAAATCAGTGTTTTAAATACCATACTGGTGGTCATACCGGTCTAGCCACCGGTACGCGGTATTACCGGTCGAACCGGTAATATCGGCGGTATTACCGGATTAGTAAATATAATGCTATATATAAATGTACATAAAAATATATAATGCCAAATGCAAAAAAGTAAAAATATAAATGATCATAATCATTAATTTCAACTTCTCAATAAGATGAAAATAAAATATTTTAACTACCAACTTAAATTTTATTATTTTAAATTAATTTTTTTTTTATTGGTTGGTATTTTAGACCGGTATTGTGCGCTTTTTACGGTATGATAGGTACAACCCGGTATAACCGTAAATCCGGTATTTTGAGTGTAATTGTACCGTATCAATGGCTGGTATCCGGTATTACCCGTATTACCGGCCAGTACGGTACGGTATTTAAAACATTGCATAAAATATTATAAGTAATATTTTTGAATTTAATATTAAAATTATAGATGATAAACATATCACATTTTCAAGATATGTGAATTTAATATTAAAATTTTAAATAATAAACATATCACATTTTCAAGATGTGAATTTAATATTAAAATTCTAGATAATGAACATACCACATTTTCAAGATTTAATCATTAGTAAAAATAAAATAATATTTATATAAATTATTTGAGTACATATGAATCACTATATTGATTAAAAAAATTGTGGATAATGTAATTTTTATAATTTGGAGGGATCATGGTCAAATAATTTACTTGGAAACTTTATTATTATTATTATTATAATTATTACTATTCTTATTCCAACGACAATTGGTTATAAGATTTTAAATTTTTTTACTATACTATTAAAACTATTTACTAATTGTTTTTAAAGAAAATTGTTTAATGAAATACAAAATTAAAATAATAATAATATCATTCATAAAACCTAATTAAGTGTAATCATGTATTTATAAAACCTAATTAATAAAATCTAATTTATTTTCCCTCCAAAGGAAGTTACAAAGTTTGTCATTTATATTTTGTCTTTCATATTAATACACCCTATTAAGTGTAATCATGTATGTTTTTGCTATTATATTATATAATAGTTAATGCTATTACCAACTCATAATATTTCACACTAAATATAAATTACATAAGTATAAACAATTTTATTGTTTCAAGATATTATTATTATTATTATTATTATTATTATTATTATAGTTAATGCTATTTTCTTGTTATTATATTAATAATAGTTAATGTTATTAATTTTTTTACATGATTACACTTAATAAGGTGTATTAATGTGACAAATTTTGTAACATCTTTTGGAGGGAAAATAAATGAGGTTTTATTAATTAGGTTTTATTTATAAGGTTTTTGTTGACATCATTTTCAATAAACTGAGTTAAGCGACGCTGATTAGACGATTATGTTCAGTGGGAGGATGATTAAATTCATACAAGTATATGATGTCTTCACGGATTTCAAGATAATTACATAACGGGTAAAAATTCATCAAGAACCGACATCTCCGTTGACTGACTGATTTCTCATGTCGGTTATTACATGTCGGTTACCACACGTCGGATATGACATATCAGTTATAACCATACGAACCGATATCTACGACGTGTCACGTCTACACTATAAGGCGGCGCCAGCTCAACACAACTCATCATTACGCCTGGCCAAGTGGCATGTTACCAAGATGAATAGCAATTAGCCGCCGTTGACTATTCCTAGGTAATGATTACCTTTTAGATAAATTTTGTAAATAAATATAAAAGGAGAAAATGGGTTTTCCAGGGCGACACGAGAAAAAAAGGACAATAATACAAAAAACTTTGGTTTTCTTGGCTTTACATACGTTCTTTACTGAATCATTCAAGATACTTTCCGTTATAATCAGATTGACGTAGTTGTTAATTTCCATTTAACAACAGTTTGGCGCTAGAAGGAGGGCGCCTCATAATAGTTTTGAGGTTAACTTTCGCTGTTATAGCTACTTACACGCTCAAAGTCGCCATGTCGCAATCCGGTCGAGACCATACCTCTCATGGTGGTCACAGTCAATCCACTCATCATTCTCCAAGGCGTACTGCACCACCTCCTCCGGTTACAAATATCACGAACTTTCTCCAGAACCCGGAGTTTATTCAAGGTTTAACCTCTCTGATAGCTCAAGCTATGCCTAGACACTCGGGCGTTGTACCAGAGTCAACACCGTTTCTTACAAATCCTGTGGAGCAACCAAATCCTACTCAACATAACCCTGAAACCCATGCTGCGACATCACATGCTACGTCGCAACCACATCATACGTCTCCGTGTCGAGAACAGGTAACACGTGTAACCACTAATCCGGTAATGAATAACCAGGCTACAGAGCATCCTCCTATTCAAGAAATGACTGCTGAAAGCCACTCTGCTCATCATCAACGAATTCCGTCACGTCCTAGACCTACTTCACCGATGCCTCATGATCGTGAAGACTTACGGCGTCAACTTGAACGAAATCGTATCTCAAGACACAGTGCAGAAGAAATTGAAGTTCTCCGTAAATGCTTGGCCGAACTTGAGACTCGACAGAAGTCACAGGAAGATTCACCCCGACATGTCTCGACGTCGGGTAATGTCATTATTGAAGCTGATTCACCCTTAGCTCCGGAACTTACCACGGAAGCACTCCCTACTAAAGTAAAAATCCCACAAATTGGCATGTATGATGGTACCTCGGACCCAGATGCGCACTTGGGTCATTATACGTCGTGGATGGATTTGCATGGGGCCTCAGATGCTCTGAGATGTCGGATGTTCTCTCTTACACTGGGGCCGCGAGCACAAAAGTGGTATTATACTCTCCCACCTCATTCAATTTGGAAGTGGCAACAATTACGAGCGGCTTTCCGATCACACTTCATCGGAGCTCAAATTTGCCTCATCCCAAAAGAATCAATTACCAATATCGTGCAAAAGGACGATGAAACTGTTAAGGACTACGTGTCTCGCTTTAATGACCGAATTCAGAATATGGAGCCTTGTCACCCTGAGACCATGTTAGTGACCGCGATTGCTGGACTGAAATCCAACTCAATGTTTCGTTGGACCCTATGCCAAAACAAACCGGCTACGTTTCAAGAATTCCTTGTACGAGCTCAACAATTCATTATTGTCGAGGAATCGATGTCGGTTCCCAGTTTCGACTTCTCGGCGAAGGAAAACAAGACTGAACCGGATGCTAAAAAGAAGAATAAGAAGAACTTTGGGAAAGCACAATTTCGGAATTTCTCCAAAGGATATGAGAACACTCCAGAGTCCAGGGCTGCTCGTGATCAGTATTCAGACAATGTTAGGACAGGCTATCAGGCCGTTTATTCAGCTGGAGCAGCTACCATATATGAAGAATTGAAAGGAAAAGGGATTATTCCAGACCCAAGACCCGTGAGAACCCCTGAAGACAAGCTGGACAAATCTCGGTACTGTGCATACCACAAGTCTCCGGGACATAATACCGATGAATGTCTCGGTCTTTTGTCAGCCCTTTTACGATTAATTGGACAACCTCAACTTCAAAAGTTCAGAAATTTTGATAATCGCCGGAAAGGGAGGCCTTTGGATCTGTCAGATGATGAAGAAGATGATAACTGACTTGTTAATCCGAAAAAAGCCCGCGCGAACGATAAGGAGGTTTTCACGTTTTCTATTCTTGTCGGTACGTCTGTCGATAACTGAAAAAACTCCAAAGCACATGACCCATCAGGCTCTTCACACTGCATCCGTCGAGTCAATTCGAATGCTAAACAGTTGGATACTTCTCGGAGGAAAGCCAAAGCCTATGCCAGGGAGGCACAAAATGCCGAGAAACGAGTCATGAACGTTGATCTTTGAGATACCATTAATCAGCGGAGTTGTCCCATTACATTCCGTATCAAAGATGCTAATCTATTGGCACATCCTCATTCCGACGCCCTTATTATCACAACCCCGATTGGAGGGATTCCTGTCCACCGGATTATGGTCGATACAGGGGCTTATTCAAGCATTTTGATGCTCCGCACTTTCGAGAAATTGGGTCTGGATCCAGCCGATATTAGACCTTGCAACGACCAAATTCAAGGTTTCAATGGAAGCATCTCTCGCCCTATCGGCGAAATATTACTCTATCCGATTTGGCGGCTTTGGACCAAAATCCAAGATTATCATGGAGACTTTCAAAGTCTTGGATGTCCAAAATGAATATAACGTTGTTGTAGGACGAACTGCACTTTACAAGCTCCGCGCTGCCGTCTCAATTTTTCATTGCGCCTTGAAGTTCCCTACCATCGAAGGAGAAGGCACCCATTACGGAGATCAACGAGAAGCCCGGAGTCTGACGTTGCTTTCAGCCTCGCGTAGCTTTCATATGGTCGAAGAACAGGAGACTGATAACTTTGCTGAGTTGAGAAATCTTTCCCTTCCTGTTGTTCGAAGAACTACTCAATTTGCTTCAGACACCGACATCCCCCTTATAGCTGATAGCGATGTCCCTGCGACGTCGGATTTGTCTGCAACACTAAATGAAGCCCTTGATCCAGGACAATCTTTTCATGAGGAAGACATAAGAATACACGAAGATATGGATCCACGGATGCAATTTAAGGATAAGAACCATCATGTCCGGGCGGAGCCAGTTGAAGACGTCGAAACTATTTATGTGGATGGTTTGACTCTGGAGGAATCATTGCGTATTGGAGCTAACCTTCAAGAACCCATACGTTCGTGTTTAATTCAATTTCTTCAGTCAAATTCCGATGTGTTCGCTTGGAAGCACGAAGACATGAAAGGGATAGACCCGCAGAAGGCATGCCATCGCCTAAATTTGAATAAAACTGTCAAGGCCGTTATACAGAAACGCCGAAAATTCGGTCCAGATCGTCAGAAGGCTCTTGAAGAGGAAGTGAATAAGCTCATAGACAACAAATTTGTTAAAGAAGCTAAATACCCGACGTGGATATCTAATCCTGTCTTGGTTTAGAAAGCTACTGGTCTTTGGCGTCTCTGCATTGATTTCTCGGATTTGAACCAAGCATGCCCGAAAGATAGCTATCCAATCCCGCACATTGATTACATGGTAGACGCTACATCGGGACATCAACTCATGAGTTTTTTGGATGCCTATTCCGGTTATAATCAAATTCCCATGCACCCTGATGATGCTGAGCACACTTCGTTTTATTCAGCCTGTGGTCTTTACTGTTATGTTATGATGACTTTCGGATTAAAAAACGCTGGGGCTACATATCAACGGTTGGTCAATAAGATGTTCGCACGTTTGATCGGCCATACGATGGAAGTCTATATAGACGACATGCTGGTGAAATCGGAACAAGCTTCTGATCATATTTCTAATCTTTCAGAAGTTTTTGACATTCTTCGAGAATATTCAATGGTGCTTAATCCCAAGAAGTGCACCTTTGGAGTTGGGTCAGGAAAATTTTTAGGATACATGGTAAGTCAAAGAAGAATCGAAGCTAATCCTGCCAAGATTCGAGCCATACTTGAATTGGCTCCCCCGACATCTATCAAAGGTGTCCAAGCTTTAACTGGTCGACTGGCGGCTATAAACCGATTCATTTCAAAGTCGACAGATCATTGTAAGCCATTTTTTGATGCTATTAGAAAGAAGAAACCGTTTGAATGGACCACGGAATGTCAGAATGCTTTTGACAACATCAAAGAAGTTCTCTCACAATTACCGACGTTGCAGAAGCCTCTTCTTGATGAACCCTTGTATTTGTACTTGGGTGTAAGTGACGTCGCTGTTAGTGTTGTTCTTATACGACAAGATGGACTTCAACAGTTCCCGATATATTACATTAGCAAGGCCTTACATGATGCTGAATTGCGATATCCGTATATGGAGAAGTTAGCCTTTGCTCTGATCATTGCTGCGCGAAAGTTGCGTCCATATTTCTTGGAGCATTCTGTTGTTGTATTCACATCATTTCCTCTCCGACAAGTCCTCCACCGACCCGACACGTCGGGAAGGATGATCAAGTGGGCGATAGAACTGGGACAGTTTGACATTCAGTATCGACCACGAATTGCCATCAAAGCTCAAGTGTGGTCTAACTTCATAGCGGAGTTTACTCCAATTGTTAGCACATCTATTGAAGATCCGACATGGACTCTTTACATTGATGGATCGTCCACTTCTATACGAGCTGGAGAGGGAATTGTCTTAGTTAGTCCTGATCAACAAGTGTTTTGTTACTCTGTAGCATTCACTTTCCCGGCCACCAACAATGAAGCCGAATATGAAACCCTCTTATCAGGCCTACACTTTGCCGAATCCATGAATGTTTCCTCTCTTCAAATATTTTATGACTCTCAGTTGCTGGTCAGCCATATCAATGGCACTTACGAAGTTAAGGAGCCTCGGTTGTTACCTTATTTCGATCTCGTCAAGAAGAAGCTGTCACGATTTCAAATGACATTAGAACATATACCTCGGTCCTCCAATATTCAAGCAGATGCTCTTTCACGTTTGGCCTCTTCAACCGATTTGAACAATGTCGAGTTTGTGCAAATTACTCAACAGGCGACCTCATCAACAGTCTCTACCGACGTCGTCATGATCGACGTTGTTTCACCAATCTCAGACCCGACATGGATGGATCCAATCATTAACTACCTTGAAACCGGGGTTGTACCCGAAGACCCAAAGGAAGCTCGCACCCTTCGTGTTCGTGCAGCTCATTTTACAATTGATCGAGGGACATTATATAAGCGTGGATATTCTACTCCATTACTCAAGTGCTTGTCATAAATTGACACCCGACGTGTTCTTCAGGAAGTACATGAAGGAGTCTGCGGCACTCATCAAGGAGCACAAGCTTTGTCCCACAAGATTCTTCGACAAGGCTATTACTGGCCGACTATCAGGAAAGATGCCGCAGATTGTGTGCGAAAATGTCACAAATGTCAAATATTTGCTCCGAATGTTAATCAACATCCTGAACTCCTCAAGTCAATATATAGCCCGTGGCCGTTCGCAAAATGGGGAATTGATTTGATTGGCCCACTTCCGACAGCAAAAGGAGGTGTTCGGTTTGCAATATTAGTTGCTGATTACTTCACTAAATGGGTCGAGGCCGAACCTCTTGCAACCATTACTGAGCAGAAGATGATCGATATTGTTTGGAAGTCAATTGTTTGTCGGTTTGGAATACCGAACTCAGTCATAACCGACAACGGTCGTCAGTTTGAAGGAAAACGATTTGAAGGCTTTTGTGAAGATTATGGCATCAAACACTTCTTCTCGTCACCTTACTATCCGCAAGCTAATGGACAGATAGAAGCTGTGAATAAAATTATCAAGAATGGTCTGAAAACTCGGCTCGAGACTGCGAAGAGATCGTGGCCGGATGAACTACCCCACGTCCTCTGGGCTTACCGGACGACGACTCGAAATTCAACCGGAGAAACCCCGTTTTCACTAACATACGGAACTGAAACTGTAATACCTGTTGAACTTGCCTCTCCGACGTATCGAATTACCCATTTTTTTGAAGAATCCAATTCAAAAAACTTGAGAGCCAATCTCGATTTAGTCGATGAAATACGAACCAACGCAGAAATTCGAAATGCCTCTTATAAACGACGTAGTGAAAAGTACATCAATGCGAGACTCAAACCACGTTCGTTTGTCATAGGAGACTTCATGTTGAAAAGAATCACCGGGGCCAATGTTGGTCCGTTACAACTGAAATGGGAAGGACCCTTCAAAGTAAATCGTTTAGTATCTAATGGAACCTACCGACTTGAGACTTTGGATGGTGTTCCTCTTCATCCTTGGCACGTGACTTATCTGAAGAAGTATTTCCAGTGAACCAAGGACCAGCCTGTAATTTCTGATAACTTCTGATGTACAAAGACTTTTGTCTTGTCGATGTACAAGATAATATTTTGATGTCAATAAAGTTTGTGTGACGAACCCCTGTAATTTGTTCGATCACTTGGACCACAATAAATCGGTCCTCGTTGCTAAGGCTAACGTGTTTCATACCCTGAAGTTGGTATGACCTAGCTAAACGCGACAAAGCCGGATACTTCCAAGCCCTGAAGATGGTTTGGGGAGGCTCATGCTCTTTAATATCAAATCCCGACGTTGATTTGATGAGCTTACAATAAGATCTTTAAGTTCTTTTAAACATTCAAAGACTTTTACAATAAATGTTTCCAATAAAAGCAAGTTTATTATAACTTGTTCTGATAATAAAGTTATCGATGTCGGAAATACTGTAAAGTTATACTGATGTCAATAATTCATATAATTTATATTAATATTACGTCGGAAAACATGATCTGACAAACATTTATTCATCTTCTCCGGCATAAACAAGTCGTATCGATGCATTCATAAGAATATCAAAATCATTAAACATTAATATTTCATTCATAACCAAATATTGTCATTACACTTCAAAACATAAACAACAAAACAAATATTTGACATTAACTTTCATTCATCTTTGTTCGTTCCCGACGATGATGCCCCTCCAGTGTTTGAGGATTGAGGGTTTACTTCCCTTTATCTGCAGCATCCAGATGATCTATTAACCTCTGGCTCAAGCGTTGAATCACCTCTTCTTCCTTTTCCTCCAGTGCTCGGACGACATCACTTTCTTTTATGATGACGACATCATCATCCTCATGCAAAACACGATCGTCGTCGGAGGGAACGGGTTCAACCACCCATCCTTTGGCCTTAGCGTCGTCCTCTGCCACTTTTCGTAGGGCGAAGCTGGTAATTGCGCCCAGAAGTTCTTCATCAGATAATCCTTCGAGTGTCTCGACGACAAAGGCCTCAGCAATTGTCTCCACACATATATTGGCCATTTCGGGCTTCTTGACCTTTTCCACCTCGAGGACCATATCGACAAACGACGAATTTTGGCTTTGCGCTCCTCCGACAAAGGCACCATATCCAACTCCAGCATCCGACTTTCCTTCTGCTTTAGAAGTCGGTCGGCGAAGTCGCTCATCTTGATCAACTGGGATATGAGCGTTCTTGATCTCGGGGTTAAGGCGATGTTTCTCCATTTTTTCCAAAAGGAAGATGCGCAGTTCATCGATGGTATAGATGCCATTCTCTACTCGGTCGATAACCCAACGTAGTGTCAATGCCGCATTCAGCTCCAGATCCCCTTCAGTCACGGTGTCAGCGTTCAACACCTTGTCGGATTCAGCCACAGCCTTCTTGCCGACATCAATTCCCTCCTGGAATTTAAGCTCAGCAGCGGCTGTCATCTCTTGACGGAGCTTACTCATAGCAATCTCGTGAGCCTCACGACATCGGATTAGCTCAGCGTCCTTAACGGATCGGTCCTTGCGGACGGCTTGAAGCTCAGCTCTTAACCTCATAAACTGCTCGTCTTTTTCTTTGGCTATTTCTTCAACTTTGGCCAACTGAACCGATGTAAGGTCATGGGCCAGCAACAGATTTTCCTTTTCAGTCTTAAGGGCATTCACCTCGGTTCGTGCCGCTTGCAATTGGGTATCTTTTTCTGACAATAACGCCTCGTAGCAAGACTTCTCATCCTCTAAAGAAGCAATTGCACCTTCTTTCAAACTCAGCTCATGCTGCTTCTCGTCCAGCTCCTGCACTCTCCCCCGATAACTGTCCTCGGCTGCTATGAAACTGACGAGTGCCCATCCCAAACAACCTCGGGCGTAACTAAACTTTTGGTCATCGGGCAGAGATGCAATTACGGCGTGAGTTTTCGGGTCCCACGACATTAAAGGAACCTTTGCCGCCTTCATCGCTTCACTGGGGATCCGATGATTGATAGTGACCTTTGGCTTGGCGACTGTTTGGAACATAGTAAACCAGAGATCAAATACATCCTCTGGCAATTTCAGCTCAGTCGCTTTCTTTTCGTTTACTTTGAGGAAGGAGTCCCTCAGGATGATTTCGGGCTCCTCCTCTTTATCTTTACCAGCGCCAGTGTTTGGCTTCTTCTTCATCCTTTCGGCCACATGAGACACGCTGGATCTCTTGCGCCGTTGGATTACATTCAAACAAAGCTCTTCCGACACCTCTTGCGAGATGTCGGTCACCGCAGTAGGCTCGTCTACCGACGTCATCACCTGCTGCAACGGAGCAACATCAAGGGGTGTGACGTCGGCAACTACTGGCTCACTCACTATAGCCGGTGTCGGTTCCACCCTTGTTGTTGAAGGCTCACCGACTGCACTTTGAGATTGGTTGGGGTTCTTCTTCCATGCCTTAAGGAGATTCATGCGTCCAGCCATCTCGGTCGATCGAAGATTTTTATTTTTTCCGACCTTGTTCTTCAAGTCCAAATTCGGATTATGTCTCCGATGTTCTTCCGCTTCTACGGGATCTCCAAAATCGAAGTATCCCAGCAATGGATAATAGACTGTCATGCAAACACTTAAAGTTAGACCGACTTCATTAATGCGAAGGACAAAACCAAGCAAGTAAGAAATGTACCTGGTTGAAATGAAGAATTTAATACTCCAGGGGATAAGCCAGTTAGTTCTAACCGAGAATCCTTTACAAGTCGCTGGTATCGTCGCTTGTTTGGGGAAACTTCGAACAACTTGTCCACCCGATCGTACAATACACCTTCAAATTTCGGTTCTTTCTTTCCCGTTGGCTTTGCTACAAGGTCACAAAAGTCCACCTGGTAGCGAAAACAAAAGACAAGGTATTAATAATCGAAGTGAAGAAAATGATAAACAACTTACAATAACTAGATTTAGTAGCCATTGGGATACTCGTCCCATCGGCAAGAAGATCATTAGCGAAGTCGGTGCACTGCCAGTCTCCACCGACCCATAACCATTCCTCTTGAAAACCGTGTAGCGTGTCGGGAACTTCTAATATCAATTCGCCAACCTTAACTCTTGGTTGAGGTTTACTGACAATAGAAAAAGTGAGAAGCGGATCTGATACTTGTCTGTCCGGACTTTTCCGAAAGGTAAACATTCTCCTCATATCCTTTGCCGACGGAAGATCCCACTTCTTTTCAGCAAAAAGCACTAGTAACCCGATAATTCGCTTCCATGAATTCGGAGCGATCTGGCATATCGAAAATTCCCAATCTCGCAAGTACTCAGTGATTATACGCGGCAAAGGAAATCGCAACCCAGATCTAAAGCTCTCGGCAAATACACCGACACATCCGGGCGGTGGACACGTAATTCTTTCGCCTGGATATGGCGCAAATAGGTGTACCGACGTAGGAACGCGGATTTCACTCCGCAGCATGACGACATCAGCATCTGTTAGTATGCTCGGCTCACCATGGGATGTGACTTTGGGGTCCGGCCATCTTCTAATGGGCCGCCTCCAGAATCTCGAGTCATCCATGGCGTTTTCCTCTACTAGTTTGTCTCCTTCAATGTCGTTTAGCCGGATTTTCAAGCGTTCGACCAATACTGGATCCCAACGACTGTATTCAGACAACAATTCCATCTCCCCAGAGTGGACCATGTTGATCATCATGACGTCCAACTCATCGTCGCCAGAAGATGCCCACGATATACTCATTATGCGATACAAAAAATATGTCAGAAACGATGAACAAAGTAAAGAAATAGTTCTTACCAAAGGAAGAAAATCGCGGATCTGGGATGCTTTGAGTGCAGTTGAAAAACAATTAATTTGCAAGGAGATAAAGAAGTTGATTGCAGAAAGAAGATGAAAGTAAAGTGAATCTTGAAGGAATATTTCCTATTTATACTAAACCCTAAATTTACTAGCGACCGTTGGAAGCCGGCAGAAATAGGGGCGCGTGGATTACACGTTCTGGATTTGCGAGTCGACGCGACTCTTGAAAATTGTGCCTCTTAATAGCAGCTACGTGGCCTATCACAAGTAATCGTTGCCCCTATCAGTAAATGTTGCAATTAATCTTAATAAATTGCATCGTTTCAACTCTTAGTATTATTTCTACCAAGTGTAAAGACATCGGAGGAACGGTGACAAAACCGACATGTCATGCTAATCCAAGAATTTGGTTGTTTCCTGGTAAAGCTTCAGCATCACTGCCCGTCTTCTGTCCAGACAACCATTAATGCTGGGGGCCACCTTATTGACATCATTTTCAGTAAACCGAGTTAAGCGACGCTGATTAGACGATTATGTTCAGTGGGAGGATGATTAAATTCATACAAGTATATGATGTCTTCATGGATTTCAAGACAATTACATAACGGATAAAAATTCATCAAGAACCGACATCTCCGTTGACTGACTGATATCTCATGTTGGTTATTACATGTCGGTTACCACACGTCGGATATGACATATCGGTTATAACCATACGAACCGATATCTACGACGTGCCACGTCGACACTATAAGGCGGCGCCAGCTCAACACAACTCATCATTACGCCTGACCAAGTGGCATGTTACCAAGATGAATGGCAATTAGCCGCCGTTGACTATTCCTAGGTAATGATTACCTTTTAGATAAATGTTGTAAATAAATATAAAAGGAGAAAATGGGTTTTCCAGGGCGACACGAGAAAAAAAGGACAATAATACAAAACACTTTGGTTTTCTTGGCTTTACATACGTTCTTTACTGAATCATTCAAGATACTTTCCATTATAATCAGATTGACATAGTTGTTAATTTCTATTTAACAACAGTTTTATTTAATGATTAGCTAGCAATTATATATATATAGAAGTAAACATTCATTAAGGGTATTGATTTTCACCCAAAACAAAAAAAGTGGACCTCACCTCCATTGATAATAATCTGCCAACTAATAAACACAAACACCCGTGACCCGTCCCATTCCCCCAGGTAATCTCTCTCTCTCTCTCTCTCTCTCTCTCTCTCTCT
>CACSLK010003174.1:16278439-16292235 GCA_902706635.1 Striga hermonthica
TTTTTTTTTTTTTTTTTTGTAAGCAAGTAGTAATTAAGAGGAAATAAACAGAGAAGTAAAACCTATCAGAAAACAATTCATTCAAGCTATAAAGTGAATAGCGGAAAACCTATCGGAAGACTCTAAAAGAACCTGTTATCCCTTTTTATTTACCCCCGCCCGTCACTGCTCTGTAAAGATCTGTCTCAATACCTCGATTCACTTTGCTTTTCATCAGGTTCAACAAAAGCTCAAGCATTCTAACAACTAGAATTCAGCTCATTTCAACGGACACACCTCATCTACCATACACACACACACACTGTACATGAATTACATCTATCAATAACAATCCCATAATCCCACAAAAACATAAAAAATACAGACAAACAATTCTCTTTATTTTGATTCACTTTGCTTTTCATCAAATTCAACAAAATCCTAAACATTCCATTGACAAAAATTAAACCCATTTCAACAAACAACCCACATCCATCAAAACACACACAAACACAAACACAAAAAAAAAGATGAAAAAATGAAAAAGAAAATGCAAAAACAATACCAGTCTCGGGTACCAACTTTTCCGAGGAGGGATTGCAGCGCGAGAGAGGCCGTCTCCTTATGATTAGGGAAAGGAAAATTATCAAGTTATTAGATCGAAGATCGAAGATGAACAGTTGAAGATCGAAGAGAGAAAAAGAGAGGAAAGCTTTATTAGATCTAAAAGGGAAAATTACAGAATGAGAAAAAGTGTTTGGAAACTAGGGTTTCCTCCTATTTATACTATGCCAAAATAGTCTATACAAAAAGTGCTAAAAGGCTATACACGATTTTACTAGGAAAAATACAACTTGAGATAAAACAATGAAAATTACAAAATATTAAAATAAAACCTATCATCTATTACCCCCCGCAAGTTGGGCATGTATGTTGTACATGTTCAGCTTGGAAGAGATATGATCAAAAGCAGAGGTTGACAATGGCTTGGTAAGGATATCTGCCAGTTGATCTGAGGATGACACATGGCTGAGTGAAATGATGCCTTTGTTGACTTTTTCTCTGACCAAGTGGCAATCTAATTCAATGTGTTTTGTCCTCTCGTGCAAAACTGGATTATGAGCTATACAAATGGCTGATTTACTATTTGAAAACATGGAAACAGGGGCAAAGTGAGTAACATTTAAATCAGCTAAGAGATATAACAACCATTGGGCCTCACAACAAGTGGATGCAAGGGCCCTGTACTCTGCTTCAGCAGATGATCTTCTCACTGTGACCTGTTTCTTAGATTTCCAAGACACTAAAGAATCACCCAAAAAAATGGCATAACCAGTAATGCTTTTTCTAGTATCAAGACATCCTGCCCAATCACTATCACTAAAAGCATTTAAATGAATTTGAGAGGTTCTGGGAAGAAGTATACCTTTTCCTGCTGTAGCTTTGACATACCTTAGAACTTTGTGGGCTGCATCCAAGTGCTCCTGTGTAGGCTGAGACATATGTTGGCTTAAACACTGAACACTGTAAGAGAGGTCTGGTCTGGTGATTGTTAGATAAAGCAATCTACCTACCAACCTTCTATATGCAGATGCATCAATGAGTATGGAAGTGGATGAAGCCTTTGTCAGTTTGGTATTACTATTCATGGGAATGTTTGAAGGCTTACAATCCAAAAATCCTGTGTCATGCAATATGTCCAATGCATACTTTCTCTGACAAATGTGAATGCCTTTCTCTGAATGAGCAATTTCCAGGCCTAATATATATTTTAATTGGCCTAGGTCTTTGATGGTAAAACATGCATCTAAATGTTGTTTGATCTTATGTATGGCAGTTAAATCATTACCTGTAAGGATGATATCATCCACATAGACCAATAATGCAAGAAATGATGACTGTGAATGCAATGTAAATAATGATGAATCTGCAAGAGACTGTGTGAAACCATAGGACAATAAACAGGTGGTTAACTTATGGAACCACTGTCTGGAAGCCTGCTTTAGGCCATATAGACTTTGCACAAGTTTACACACTCTAGTGTCATTTGGTGCACAGTAACCAGGTGGAGGGGTCATGTATACCTCTTCATCTAGGTCACCATGCAAAAATGCATTGTTGACATCTAGTTGGTGTGTGTGCCAGTTATTTATAGATGCAAGGGCAAGTAATAATCTAACAGTGGTAATTTTAGCTACAGGAGAGAAGGTGTCAAAGTAATCTATGCCCTCTTCTTGGGTATAGCATTTGGCAACCAATCGAGCTTTATACCTTTCTATTTCACCATTAGACTTATATTTAATTTTATACACCCATTTACAACCAATGGTATGTTTGTTTTCAGGCAAAGGAGTAAGAACCCAAGTGTTAGTACTTTCTAAAGCATTTAGTTCCTTTTTCATTGCCTCTTCCCATAAGGGATTTGAAGCTGCCTGTTTATATGTCCTAGGTTCAGTATGTTCAGAGATGGATGCAGTAAAACAGGCATGTTGATCAGATAATGAATTAGTGGAAAGAAAATCACAGATAGGATATGGAGAAGTAAGTTTTGATGTTCCAGAGACTGTGGTGGTAAAAGATGTAAATGAGGAAAGAGAGTGTTTGTAGGCATTCAGATAAGAAGGAGTTGTCTTTGGTCTAGTGGATCTTCTGAGAATAGGGGATTGAGCCTGAGTGTTAGTGTCAGGGGAAGGTTGTGTAGGGGCAGGTTGTTGAGGTAGAGGGGAATGAGGAACAGAAGTAGTGTGTATAGGGGAAGTAGAAGGTGGTGAAGTAGTAGGTTGTTGTTGGATTTGAGAAGTGGTTGGCTGAAGATCATATGTGAAGGGTTGTGGTTCAGGAAATAGATGGTTTGTGTCATTTTGTACAGGGTGTTTGAAAGGAAGTACATCTTCAAAGAAAACCACATTTCTGGAAATCAATGTCTTCTTGGTATCTAGGTTGTAAAGTAGGTAACCTTTGCAACCTAAGGGATAGCCAAGAAAAATGCATTTAGAAGATCTTTGATCAAATTTTGTTCTAGATGCAGTTAAAGTAGATGAGTAACAGAGGCAGCCAATTACTCTGACATGATCAAGAGTAGCAGGTTTGTTATGCAGTTTTTCAAAGGGTGAAATGTTATGCAAGACAGATGATGGTATTCTGTTGATAATATGAGCAGCAGCTAATATGCAATCCATCCAAAATTCAAGTGGCAAGTGTGCATGAAAGAGTAATGCTCTAGCAACTTGTAATAAATGTTGATGTTTTCTTTCAACTCTGCCATTTTGTTGTGGTGTTTCAACACAACTCTTTTCATGTAATATGCCATTTTGCAAATAGAAATCAGATAGAATGAACTCAGTACCATTATCAGTTCTAATGGTTTTGATTTTCTTATGGAAATGAGTGATAACCATGTTATGGAAATGAATGAGAGATTTATGAGTGTCTGATTTTAAAGCAAGTGGGTAAATCCATGTAACCCTGCTAAAATCATCAAGAATAGTGAGAAAATATTTGTAACCAGCATGAGAGGTAACTGAGAAAGGGCCCCATACATCACAGTGTATCAAATCAAATGCAGATGAAGCAATTTAAGTAATAATAGGAAAGGGCAATTTCTTTTGCCTTGCAATTGGCATACATCACAAGGATAATGTGCATTATTTTTAGCAGTAGAGTGACAGATAGGTAGACAAGCAAGTTTATGAAATGATAGATGGCCTAGTCTATTATGCCACAATATAGAAGAGTCTGCTGTAGATTGTTTTACAGTAGCATCAGAAGAAGAAGATACATGAGAGTTGATTATTACATCAGAATCAGAGACAGAGTTACAGATCATTGTATTAGTGTTAACAGATAAATGGTAAAGGCCAGCCTTTACTTCAGCAGAACCAATCACTGACTTGGTTTTCATATCCTGTAAAATGCAGTTGCCAGAGACAAAATTGACTAGACAGTTATTTGTAGATGTTAGTTTTGAAATAGAGACCAAGTTAAAGGTAAAGGATGGGACATATAGTACATTGAGGAGCACAAGATTAGGTCCCAGATTTATCTGTCCCACATGGCTTGCCTCAGTACTTTGTCCATTTGGTAAATGAATTTTGACAGAAATAGGTTTTGGTTTTGAAGTAAATAAGTTGATATCACATATCATGTGATCAGTGGCACCAGTGTCCAAAATCCAAGAAGTTTTAGTCAAAGATGATTGAGTTAAGCAAGAATAAATTGTTGAAGTACCTGTGTTAAGAGGTTCAGCATGGACAGTAGCTGCAACAGGGGCTGGAGAAGGACCAGTTCCCTGTTTGAGCTCATTCACCTTTTTATATTCTAAGAACTCATGAAACAGTTGATCAGTCATGTTGGGAGCAGTGTTAGTATTGCCAGAAGGTGAATCAGAGAAGAAATTTTGAGTGGAAACAGAGTTAGCCTGGGATTTGTTAGGATGGATCCTAGGACCCCTAGGACCTACCCAATTGTCAGGATAGCCTATGACCTGAAAACATCTCTCAGAAGGATGATTGTATCCACAGTGTTCACAAACAGTTTTCTTTCTATCTTTGTTTTGAAACTTTGAAAATTTGGACTGAGAAGTTTTTGCAAGCATGGCTAAGGAGTCAAAAGGTTTTGAATGATTTTGCAGATTTCTTTGACTTTCCTCTTGAAGGAGAAGAGAGTAAACCTTTGACAGAGAAGGCAAGGGTATAGATAGAAGAAAATGACTGCGAGCAGCAGTATAGGAGTCATTGAGACCAATTATAAATTTCATCACAGCATCTTGTTGTTGAGCAGAAATCATAGACTCAAAAATATTGCAGGAACAAGATGTAAAGGCACCACAAGTGCAACGAAAAACAGGCATATAAGTAACATACTCATCCCATAATGATTTGAACGAATTGTAGTATTGTGTTATGGAATTAGAACCCTGATCCATGGTACTAAGGGCTTTTTCGAGTTGAAACACCCTAGGACCTCTACTTAGTGCATATCTCTATTTAAGTTCATCCCAAACATCTTTGGCAGAGGTAAAAAACAAAAGAGATTGACGAATATCTTTCATCACAGAATTCAGCAGCCAAGATAGAACCAAGTTATTAGCACGGGTCCAGGCAAGATAGAGATCAGGATTATCAAGAGGAGGAACAGAACAGTACCATCGACGAATCCAGATTTGTTTTTGACGCTGAGAGCCATGAGAATAGATCGGGACCAGGAGACATAGTTCTCACCGTTGAATTGCTCAGCAACAATTAGTGCTCCAGGATTGTCGCTAGCATGAAAGTAGTAAGGTGTCGAAGGATCATCGGTCAGGCGTGCGAGTGTCGAGGATGTCGCCATGAATCAACAATATCTCAGCAGTATAGTATAAATCAGAACACAGAAGAGTAGATCGGAACGGGAAATTGCAATTTCAAGTTGAAAAACGCAAACCCTAGGAGAGAACCGATCGAAACAGACAAGAAAAACGAAAAATCAAACCAGAAAAGTGTATATCATAGATGTGCGGAAGCAAGGATCGTAAATCTGAGCGATTGATACCATATCAAGTTATTAGATCGAAGATCTAAGATGAACAGTTGAAGATCGAAGAGAGAAAAAGAGAGGAAAGCTTTATTAGATCTGAAAGGGAAAATTACAGAATGAGAAAAAGTGTTTGGAAACTAGGGTTTCCTCCTATTTATACTATGCCAAAATAGTCTATACAAAAAGTGCTAAAAGGCTATACACGATTTTACTAGGAAAAATACAACTTGAGATAAAACAATGAAAATTACAAAATATTAAAATAAAACCTATCATCTATTAAAAATTGAACCGAATGACACCAGAGGAAACCCATTTTCCAACATGGACAGCTGCTGTATTTTGAGGACTTTGCTGGCCCTTGCGCCGTTGAGGGGTGACGGATCCCCGGGAACGGTCCGGTCTACGCCGTGGAGAACCAAAAAGTCTAGTAGGAGGTCAAATTAGCCGAAAAAGATGGCTGCAATTGGGAAGGGTATGGTTGGGAGTCGAGGGACTTGAGAATGAAGCAGATGAAAGAGGAGAGTTCTGCAGGATAATGGTTTGAAATTGGAGAGAAGAACGAAACATCTTCTTCAATTTGTTTCAAATTCACTCAGTCAGTGATATTGCGTGTGCGGGAAAAATGGGAAAGTCTGGCTTGCTTGTGCGGGAATAAGGGGAATTGACCCACCCATTTAATTAACAATAAATAAATTTTATGGCAAACTCGTAATTAAGGGACAAAAGGAAGGTCATTTTCGTCCAGAAAAAGGACACGTGTCGGCTCCTAAAGACACAAAAATGGACATGTGTCGTCTTTTAAAGGGCACTAACTCCTTTATATATATACTAGTACAACACCCGTGTATTACACGGGTGCTTGCTAATTTTTTTCTTAAGTTTAAAATTAATGAGAAAAAGTAGTTTGAAAATTTAAATACCTTTTATAAGAATATATATATATTATTATATATTTATTATGATACTTTTTATTTGTGTGACTTACTTGTGTTATATTATATTAATTTTTTAACTTACAATATATAACTACATTAAATATAAATATATCAATTGAGAAATAATTTTTTTTACTAATGAATTTTAATAAATATTATTATTATTTTTATTATAAAGATAAATATAATTTACTTATTTTATATATACAATATGGATGTCAAATCAAAGATCATCAAAAGATGATTAATTTGATATATTAAAAATGTAAAACCGATAAGAAAGACAAAAGTTATCAACTTTTAAAATACATTTATAATTCAAAAGCTTATTGAATGAAGCACATCAAAATTTAGGGATATATTAGTCACTTAGTGCTTCACTATGTAAAATTACAAATAATTAAAGGGTTATATGAGTAAAAGTGATATTAAAATACTAAGTTAGCTAAATAATATTTATGGAATACCCGAACCTAGATTATTAATTATTAATATATCAATATTATTTGTCCAATCCTAATTATTAAGCATGATTCTTCACCAAATAGGATTCCGAAGCACCAGAAGCAGCCACGTAGGCTCAACGCATTCGGGAATTATATAGGGAGGATAAAATATATAAGATAAGATATATATAAGATATATATATATATATTATATATATACTAGATTTGCTCACGCCGTGCACGCACGGCGGTCTAACAGCCCGTGTAAAACTACAGTAAAAATTTGTCATAAGTTGTTGCAGCTTCGTATGTTACAATTGTTCACATATATTGTGTTATTTTTTTGTGGAAATGTTTTAAAATTTTGCTCTCTTGAATTTTGCTAGTGTTTATGAGTGTGATGACATTTAAAAATATAGTGAAAATTTTTATGACTTGTTTTGTTGTTTTTTTTTTGGTTAAGAAGTCTGAAATAATGTACGACATAATTATAACCAAACCAACATGAGAAAAAAAATGCATTAAAATTAGTTAAATATAAATATGAATAGCAAAAAACTTGTCTTTTTGTTTCAATTTTTTGTCGTACGTTGGGTGCTTTGGTGAGAGAACATGTTCACGCCTAAAGAATAGACTCAGCAAAAGTCTTAACGCAACTTGAAAACGTACACATGCACATGCTTAAGACCAGTAGCGCTCATATTCATAGCCTTACCGACACAAACCATGGAATTCCGCGTACATAAAACACAAGCCCGAAATTTACAAACCCGAATTAATCCTCGGTTCAACAAAGTTAAATATGAATTTCAGTTTCGTCAAATATCCAAAAGTAGCATGCCTCAGAGACTGTCACGACCTCATTCACAGGAATTAAAGAATCTCAAAACAAGCTCTTTCTTTCCCCCATATAGCCACAACAAACCCAGCAGAAATCTCCTTAAGAGGTATAAAAAGAAGAATGAAAAACAATTCTGAGATAAAAATTAAAATCAACAAAATAATGAACGCTTAATCGGTCTGGGAATGGGCATGGCTGCACATTAGGTATAACCATATCCAGCGGTGGCCCTCTGACAAATTGCAGTAAAGGGTCTCGAATTAGCAACAAATGAGTGATTTATCCAGCTATTGGAGCGAAAGCAGCGCATATGCGAACAAGAATGGAGCGAGAGCATGCGCGCGTGCGCAGCGGGAGAGGACTTGAGCAGCAAAAAATCCTTGGCGGCCATGAAAATAACACTACTGCGATTTGAGTGAGCACAAGAATAGTTTCCGCTATGTTGAAAGAAGCATGAGTTCTCTCTCAATATGTTCCATGAACCTGATTACAATTAGGACACGGCAAGTAACACAATCAATACAATAACCTCAACCAATTGGAAAAAATGCGCACCAACGGGCACTCAAGCTCTTCGAATTTGTAAAACAATATATATCTGAAAGGGGCATTTGTAAATTTGTGGAAGATAAAGGAGGTCCTTTAGAGAATTTGTATAATTTAGACCTTGTTGATGCTGAATTTCTTCATACGTGGACCCTGTGCTTGGTGAGCATGATATCGAAACCTTCTTGTACGTCCCGGTAGGTAAGTTATTTCTTAACCTCCTTGGTTGCTGGTTGCATTTTGTTCAATAGTAAAAAGAAACACAAAAATAAAAATAATAATAACTAAAAAGGAAATGATAGAAATTATTTATCACCCATTTGGAATTATGATGTACCAATATACACACACATACTTGATCCAAAAACAAATACACAGACACACAGTAAGGTAACTATAACTATTGACTTCGTGAAGTGCAAACTAACATTTAAAGCTCTTTTGTTTGGGAAATGATTAAGTTGTGATAGTGACTCCAAAGACCAACTTAAAAGTTCAGGAAGCTTCTTTGGTTTTATTCAAAAGCCAAATTAGAAAAACAGAAAAATGATAAGGTCCCTAATCCTTGGGATATTATCAAACTAATCATTATATTCAATAATAATATGAAATGTGAAGTAACATTCTGAACAACTGTAACCTTTTAAAAAGTGCAATGATGAGCTTCACACTAATTATATAGAGAGCATTTCTCAAATCTCGACTCTCCAAGAATCACGCGAAACTGATTAGCAAAACATACATAAGCCAAATGGCCAAAGAAAATAATAACATGTCTGGTGAAATTCAATCAGCATATTTTGGCTCGTAAGGTATCTCTCGACTGATAGAGCCGCAATATAACCCGATCCAGCTGCAGTTACAGCTTGTCTCCATTCATGGTCCTACTAAGAAAAATCGCAAAGTTTCCTACAGAGCACGGAATGCACGGAATAACATTTCTTATAGAGCATCAAAGAAGATGAAAATGAACTAAATTAACGAGCAAATACAAACACAGACACACACATTTAACAACGAGCAAATACAAATAGACACACACAATTAACAACCGAACTTACTGCGTACGAAGGAGGTGAAAGGGGTAGATGTCCTACACTAAAGAAGCACAAATCAAATTAACAATACAACTAAAGTATGGATCACAATAGCATATCAACAGAGGAAAAGGAAAAATAAAAAATAAAAAATATAAAAGCTAATGAGCATGTGCAGAATATATTACATGCCAAGGTGAACAATCTGTATGTAAATTACCATACCATATGATAAAAAAGTTTACTCTTTTGCAAAAGATAGCTGGCACGTTGAATGCCATGTCTGGGCAGATTAGCCATGTTGCTGGATTCCTGTAAATTTACAGAGGTAAAACCGTAACTAAAGATGAAACTAAAAATACAGTGCGAAATATGTGTAGAGGTGGGGTGGACCATTTCACAAAGCTTTACAAGAAACATCAGATATATCGCAAGAAAAAAAAAACTGTTTCCAGAAATGTTTATTCAAAATCAAAAGACCTTAATAGCATAAACAAAAATGGACATTTTCATCGCTTTTTGCCGAATATCAGGCCGCAGATGGTAAGATCGTGTGATGCGACGACGTGTACCGCCGACTTTCTCTTTCACAACCGATGAACGGTGGGCCTCAGCGTGGTCCAAAAACGACCACAGGGGTTCAAAATCACAAAGTTTGATACAAACAAGAAACTTTAGTAAGAAAACTCAATTAAAATTGGGAAAGTATATATAATTAGGACAAATAAATTATACCTGCACATAGCCAGTACCAAACACGCCATTAAGATGAGGACGAAGGTTGAGGGTAATCCCATTGTCAGTACGACCATCATCACCTTAAGGTCAAAAAAGTTTCATTAAGAAAGTAATGAGAACTCAATCTAGATAATCAGTAGCTCAATCAATACAGTCTATAACAAATAGCCGTCATTTTCCAATCTCAATCAACAAAAGGACTTTGCATAACCACTCTCAATCAACCAAAGGACTTTGCATAACCTGAGGCAGGGGGGTTTCGTTTTCGAAGGTGACATGAATTCACACAAATCTTCTTCATATCCTCTTTGTTCAGTGCTCTTAGTAGTTTAATTTCAACAGCCCATCCGCACAAACAAAAGAACAAATATACTGAAAGATTTCATTGAAAATTCACCAAACCAATTTTAATCAAGGAACCAGATTAAAAGACCAAGCATCAAAACCTAAAATCTGGAAATAGATATCCGTGACAACCCAAGCAGACACAAATTTCAATATGAAAATTTGGGAACTCACATTTTAATTAATGTTTACCTAAAGAAAAAGATAGGAAAAAAGTATAAAAAAAAAGAAAAGGTAGCTATATTAAACCTCAATTTTCCTATTTTATCAAATAAAGCCAAGAGATAGCTGTGAATGAGTAATATCATCTTTTCACTCTGATCCAAAAGTCGCAATTTAAAATTTAACTCTCTGACCGTCCCAATCTGCAAATTTCTTTGCAACATCACTTGCTCACAGCAGGCTTGTACCATGCGGCTGGTCGAATTTGCCTACTAATAACCAAAGATAGCAACACACAAAATCTGATACAAATCAAGATGAACAACCAATTTATACCCAAAGAGAAGGTTCTCACTGAGTTTTCTATAAACCTTGTAATTACAAGAAACCCAACACATAATTAAAAAAATAAATGAAAACAAAAAGGCATAACTCACTGGTGCAAGTGCGTGAGTCTGCGCCGAGAAAGCCGCCGCCGTTGTAAGTGACACTGCCGCTGCTGATTGTATCGCACAGATCGAGGTCCCCGGTGCCCGATAGGGCTGATCGATCCTGCCCACACACCATCCTCGATCGTTGCGTTAATATTCTATCGCCTTTAACCTATCATCTTTAGTCTACACATGTAGCCACACCGCCGCTCTGGTTCTATCCACCACGCGATCATCGGCGATGGGTCATGGGTGCTCTGTGTAAGAAAAAATAGAGATTGAATTTCTTAGTTGTGATTGAGAATGCGTGTGTGGGAGAGGGTTGGTATTCGAAGGTTGTATTTGATTTGGTAAGTGAGGTGATGGACTGAGTTGAACTTCGAAACAATTTGAACAACAAATCCCCAAATTACCGAACATCCCATTACACCACCAGTCTTAAAAACCTATCAAAGATTTAGTTAAACAACAATTCCACTCGATATCAGAAAAAATAAATAAATATATAAAAAATCAGCCAAATTATTTTCAGAAAATACTTACAGAATGCTTCCTGTGACCGACGATTGAGAAAAATCTTCAGCGGGTTAGACGATAAACATGGTTGGCATATCTATGCATATAGCCTAGCGGCTGGTTTACTGGGTTTAGTCTGGGTGGACTTTGCTCCAAGACGGCGGGTGAAGCTCCGAGGAGGTGTCGGAAGTCCTGGGGCTCGATTCTCAGCGGGAGAAGGCGAAGAAGCCCATGATAAGGCTGTTGTCGGAGTTGGCTGAGTCGGTGAACTAGTAGTTGGTCATCGTCTGCGTCTCTTGTAGTTCCTTTTGAAAATTGTAAATGAGAGTAATTTGGTTGGGTGGGGTTTGTAAGGAGGGATTTTACCTGCTCCCGTCTCATCCAACTTGCGTGTGCGAGAATTGTGCAAGAAAGAAATTGTGTTGACCCGGGAATTCAGAAAAAGGTACAGACAAATTGGATTTAAAAAAAAAAATACCAATGAATTATATTGAAACTTGGAAACCACGAAATAGAGAAATAAGGAGAAACAAAAGTGTCTGACACAATTCAACATAAAAAAGTGTAAATTGAAATAGTAAAACAGTATAAGGGATTGTCAATTAAAATGCAAGGCAACAAAACGGTGCCGTTATAGGCCAATGAAGGGAAAAAAAAATGTTACTGCCACGTGTTGACCACCGGAGGGGTCGAAAATGGACACGTGTCGGCACCACAATCGCCACAACTCGTTTATATAAGATATAAGAGAGATATATATAGGGGAGGATCCAATGAGTACACTCCTTAAAATGAGTACACTCCTTAAAATGAGTCCACTCCTTAAAATATATATTAATTAAATAATAAAATAATTATTAGTTGACTCCGGCGTTGACCGTTGACTTTCGGCGTTGACCGTTGACTTCTGGCGAAAATCGTTGACTTTCGACGTTGACCGTTGACTCCGGTGTTGACCGTTGACTTCCGGCGTTGACCCGTTGACCCCTAATATGCATTCAGCACCATGCATTCAATATGAACTAAATATGCATGGGATATAAATTGCACATGCAGTCCTTAGGAAGTAAATATGCACCAATAATATCAACTAAGTATGCACCTGTTATGAACTAAATATGCATCTGTTATGAACTAAATATGCATCATGAATGAACTAAATATGCAGCGAAAAATATGCAATAAAATGTGCATTTCATATAGGTAATTTATGATGCATATTTAGTTAATTTTTTATGAATATTTAGGTAATTTAGGATGCATATTTAGTTAATACGAAATGCATATTTGTTATATTTAAATTAAATATATAATAATATTTATATAATTAATTATTATGCATATTTACTTAATTCATGATACATATTTTAGTTCTTACGAAATGCATATTTTGTTCATGAACAGTGCATACCTATTTTATTTGAGATCCAATCATAACAATTTATTTGTGTTATTAATCAATTTAAAATTAAAATTAATTATATAATAAAAATTATTTGTGTTATTAACTAAATATGCATCTGTTATGAACTAAATATGCATCATCAATGAACTAAATATGCAGCGAAAAAATATGCAATAAAATGTACATTTTATATAGTTAATTTATATATGATGCATATTTAGTTAATTTATTGTGAATATTTAGGTAATTTCTGATGCATTTTTAGTTAATACAAAATGCATACTTGTTATATTGAAATTAAATATACAATGATATTTATATAGTTAATTTATGATGCATATTCAGTTTATTCATGATACATATTTAGTTCTTACGAAAATGCATATTTAGTTCATGAACAGTGCATACATATTTTATTTTGAGATCCAATCATAACAATGTATTTGTGTTATTAATCAATTTAAAATTAAAATTAATTATATAATAAAAAATCATTAATTATTATATTTAATTTAATTATATAAAATGTATATTTTATTGCATATTTTCGTTGCATATTTAGTTCATTCCTGATGCATATTTAGTTAGTAAAATGCGCATATTTAGTACATAAACAGTGCATACATAGTTGATATTATTGCTGCATATTTAGCTCATAAGGATGACATATATAACTCATTTCTTATGCATATTTAGTTCATACTAAGTGCATAGTACTGTATGCATATTTACTTCATACAAAATGTAGACTAGGGGGTCAATGGTCAACGCCGGAAGTCAACGGTCAACGCCAAAGTCAACGTCGGAAGTCAACGGTCAACGCCGGAAGTCAACGGTCAACGCCGAAGTCAATGGTCAATTGTCAAAATAATATTTAAATAATTAAAATAATAAAAAT
>CACSLK010003174.1:16601936-16612593 GCA_902706635.1 Striga hermonthica
CCGAATATTGAGAAAATGTCGACTATTGATTATTGATTTGAAAATGAGTAGCGCCTCGAATATTGTTTTTGAAATAAATTCGAAAAATTTATTCTGATTTTCGGTAAATAAAAGTAGGGCATTACACCTAGTCCTCAAAGAAATAGGCAAGGTGCGAGCACTAGACCTCGAAGGACTAGGTAAATCAACCGAGTGCAGTGACGCGCACGCAAGGTTGCCGACGGATGAATTCCTCAAAGAAATTGGAAAATTGGTCGAGAGTGGATTCCTAGTAGGAATAGACAAAGCCGAGGCGCGTTCAAGTATACTCCTTGGCGGATTAGGGCTAGGCGACCTGGCGCACAACGACAGGCGCGCGCAACGCATGGGAAGCGTAGGAGGCGCGCGCAATACATCATGCGATGAGGATTAGCAGCAGGTGGCGCGAATAGGAGGGCGGCTAGGGTAGGGAATGTGTGCGTGATCTCGAGATATGTGTGAATTGTGAAGAGCTGCGTGATAGGCAGAACCCTACATGTATGGAGGTACTGGTGACCTGTTGGGACCGAAGGTCCATCAGGGAAAGACAGGGAGGGGTACTCGTCAAAGTCCAGTGAGTGTAGTCAAGTTGGGTGCGAGACAATTTGGCAGAGGGAGACCGAGATTCGGAGGGAATACCCGAACCTCACATTGTGGTGTTCCCATTTGTACTCCCTTACCTTCTAGTTGTTTGTTTTAGAATTTCGAGGACAAAATTCTTTGTAAGGTGGGTAGATTGTAACGCCCCGTTTATTAGAGAATTATTTTGGAATTATTTATTATATTTATTATTACTTATTTATTGATAATATTACTTTTATTATTGTTATTATTTGATGTCTACTTGCCTATTTATCCTGAATTTCAATTAAATGAATAAATATTATTAATTGTATTATTATTATTATTATTATTATTATTATTATTATTATTATTATTATTATTATTATTATTATTATTATTAATGTTTTTGTTAATTTATTAGTTGCTATATTGCTAATAAATATATATTAAATATTATTGTGTGTGATATATATATATATGTTTATATACATATGTTATTCGGTTTAATTTATTTTAATCGTCGATTATTTCCTCGAACCTCAGTATTGGCCCAATCTTCTATTATTCTCGACCCAATTTAATTGTATATCTCGGCCCAAGCTTAAGTCCAATTTCCGTATCCTTAAGTTATTTTTCTCGGCCTTCTTAATATTTATCGAGACCATTATTAGGAATAATTTTTCAGCCCTTGAGCTTATTATTTTCGGCCCAATATCAAGCATTAAGTAATCGTCCCAAATGCATTACTTTGCAGCCCAAATAACCCATCAGATTTTGTTAAGCTCACGTATGCAAAACCCTTTTCTTCTTCTTCGATGAGTATCGAACAGAACAAAACTCACGCCCAAAAAATACCGATCGAAAATATGCTCTCTCTCTCTCTCTCGTAACCCAGACCACACCATCATCATCTCTCCCCATCTTTCTCGCTAAAGCTATCGCGCTCATCACCATCATCAATTTCGTCACCATCATCATGATCAGAAGCCCGACGTCGTACCTTCATCAGGCTGCCATCTTCATCGCAATGAGCCACTACACCCCATCACCAACGCCGTCTATTATTCCGGCGAGCAGCAACGATGGGCCTGCGACCTTCACAGCGAGCCGAGACCACCAGCTTTCCGACGAGAAGACGAGCGGTGACTTGTGATCTCAGTCCTCCTCTGCGAGCGTGCAGCAGAGCCGCCGTGAACCTTCTCCATCCGCACAACCTGTCGGCAAACCCATCACCATGAATCACTTGTTTGGGTGCTGACCGTATTTCAGACCACGACCTCGGCAACCCTCCACTAAGTCCCTCCATCGCCGACGAGCATCCTGTGTGCACCAGGCCCGCCGTTTTTCCAGCGAGCAGCTCGCCATGAGTTCTCCAGGCCCGACGATCAACAAGTAGCAGGTTCGGACTGAAACGGTGTCACTCGGGTGCGGTTCGAATTGAAACGGTGTTACTCGGGTGCGGTTCACCGCAGCGCCACCTCCGACCCCTTTGCTGCTGTTTCGGGCCACCGAGTACGCTACCAACACCTCAGCTTAAACGCATGACCACCGGGCGAGCCAAACGCGAGTTTTCGGGCCCCTTACGTACGTCCGTTCAGCCCCATTCGACCCTTACGTTGCTCGTTTTCGTACTCCTTCCCCGAGAACGGTACCGAGCTGATAGACTCCCTTTATATCTATGCTTATATATGTGTTATTGTGTGACTTGTTGATTCTTTGAATGTTAACTACTTATTCGGGTTCAAATTTTTGTGCTTATGTAGAGAATTTAATTGATTAATATGGGATCATGTTGAATCCTATCAAACTCGTGAAATTTATGTGGATTATGGAACATAGGTCCTTGGCCTTATGGTAAAGGGCTTGGACGAAAATTTTGGTGATTGGGGTCGTTTATGATTTTTCCGAACCGAACTTTCTGCTGATTGGTATTAAATTCAAAATAAATTGTATGCAGCACCGATTGCCATGAAATTTTATATGTGGTGTCATGTGTTAATTTTATAGCTTGTGTAAAAAGTTAATAATTTTTCACGGTCTGTAGCTATTTTAAATAATTAAAGTGATTTTTGGGCAGAAACGTGTTAAATTCATAATAAATCAGTCCATACTCCAAAATTGATGAAATTTTAGTATGTTCTCTTTCTGATTTTGATGTTGTGTAAAATTTTTAGAATATTTGGACTGAGATTGATATGGTAAATAATATATTTACAGTTTCTGCAGAAAGATGTTTTAATTATGATACATTGGTCTTTTGCTAAAAAATTCTGATTTTTGGCTGAGGTGATTTTTTTTGTATGTAGTTTCTTGCTGTAAAAATATTGTATTTTTTAGAGTTCAAATTGTTTCGATTTTAATTAAAAATTGAAAACTGCTGAATCTTGTTTAAATTTTCATAATTTTTGTGTTTGATGATAATTGCTGGAATCTTGTATGTTGGTCCCTAATTACTGAACTTGCTCCATCAAAATCTTATGTGCTAATTCATTCGTTAAGTTGGACTTTGGATTTTATGATCATTTTTGCTAATATCGTATTTGAATTTTATAAAACTGTGTATAATGAGTTTGGGGCTGAAACTTGGTGGTTTTACTAAGTTCAATAAAAAGGATTTTATGTTAAAGTTTCAGAACCTAACTCATTCAGCATCTTAATCAACCTAATTATGTTATATATTGTCTTCTATTTTTTTTTTCAAAATGAGGTTTTTGTGTAAAAATCTTTTAAACCGGATTTCTCGTTGAGGTTGTGACTTGTTTGAACAATCTTTTATGTGATATTTACGTGAACTCCCTTGTTTTGGTTGTTCGAGTCCTAGAGTTCTAACATCCATAGGACTTCACGAACAACTTAGTCGAATCAAGTTCGATTAAGTATGATTTGTGATAAATGTTGATTGTAAGATTTTGACTTAATGTAGGTGTTTGAGGAGTCAACCCTCTACCTACTTCTCGACTGTTTTTGCTGTTATCAATCCGGAATCCAGGTGGGTTTACTTATAAAATTTGTTATGTCGTATGTTTTTACTTTAATGTTGGGTTGGTATGATCTAAGTATGCATGTAAACCATGTAGCCTATCGGCGTGAGCCGATTCGGCCGTCGGTACGGTTGTCCCCGTCGATGTCATATGGTTACCATTGCGAAGCAAGTCTCCCTAAGACCTAATGAAAGGCCGTGTCCGTAGCGTGGCACGTACCCCCACAAGTTAGGGTAATGAATATCCTTTACGTGGCTAATGAAAGGTGTGTGCACATGGGTAGTATGATATGTTGTGTTGTGATGTGGAGATGTGACAGAATTATTGATCTTTGTTCATGTTGCGACCATACCATCTTTACATGTAAATATGTGCATAGTAGTGAGCACTACCTTATCATTTGTGCTCACTCCCACCTGCTCTTTATGGATGCAGGTTAAGCAGTTGGCGGGTGACGACGCGAGACGAGTGGGTGGTCCTTAGTTATTTTATTGCTTCCGTATATCATGAACTATGTTGAGACTTGTTGAAATCCATTTCGAACTTATGTTTGGTTTATGTTGGATTCAAAATACTCATGATGTTTGTATTTATGAAATTCCAATTTATGCGTGCTTTATGATCAAAGTTGAGTATTATGTTATGTGTTGAGAATCGGTCAACTAAAACCATTTGTGAAAATCGGGTTTATGAATCCCCGTTGGTGCAGATAAGACTTGGACTAAGTAAATTGTTGTTTAACACCCATGTATTTTTTAAAATGATTTCGAAAATTGTTTACCTAATTTTTGAAAAGACATGGATTTTCGTTAAATCAAAGTGGGGTGTAACAGTTTGGTATCAGAGCCAGTCTGCATTTCTCTAGACTGGTTTATATGTGATTATGTGATTAGACCTTATGTTACACCACTCGTCTTCGTCACGCCGCACTGCTTAAAGGTATGTTTTGTATAAGTATCAATGAAGATTCTTGTAATTCGAGATTTGTATTTTTATATAAGTAGCAATGAAACTGGGTATGATGTGACTTATTGATATTTAGGGCTTAGAATCTATCCACCTTTGGTTAATTGTTGAACTCTAGTGATATAGAGTTAAGTTCGGACTCTAGAGGTTTCTCGTTGTGTGTTTCAATATGTTGTTTTCGAGTTAAGTTATGCCCATAGCAGTTTCCTTTTCTATATAATTCTATTCTATATCTCCGAGTGAGGACCCAGTCAATGAGGACCGGGAATGTATTCGTTTTTATTTGGACCCTTGCCGGGTTTCGAAAATTAAGAGATGAGTTGAGGTTTTATAGACTGCTATTATTAAGGATATTTATGGCCTCTACCCGACCTCTAGTATCGTATTGTCTCTTATGTCTTAGTAAGGGGCGAATTAATGCCTTGAAATAATTGAGGTTTAAGTGTGAGTTGATTTGTATGCGGTTATCGTAGTTTTTGGTTGATCCTCCTAAATTTTATATGTGTGTACATGAGGTATTGTGATAATATGTGGCTCGTTGATGCTATGTTCTTGAATATATGTCTTGTGTCGAGAGTTAATTGAAAAACTCCATGTTTAAGCCCCGGTTTGTGCTCAGTTTTTCATAACCAAGAAGCTGTTTTTTGCACAAGTGTTCATCATTAATTTTGTAGTGCTTTGAGTTAGGTTTCTGTGAGTTTTGGAATTTCGTAATTTGGAGTTAATTTGAATTTATTATGATTTTTTTTTTAAGTTGTACATGCATGCAGTTTTTATAATTCCGGGCAGATTTGTGGATCATGATGTTGAGCTGTTTTTGACAATCATAATGTGGCTATATGAAAATGTGATCATCATGAAACCTGTAGCACACGTTACAAGCTATCATTAGAAGTTGAAATCATGCAATTTGGACTTTTGATTGATTTATTATGATTTTTCTAAGTTGGGGCTATGCCCAGAATTTTTAAAATAGTGACTGTGATTATGCTTAGAATGTATGCTCTGATATGAGACCCTTGACGTGATTGTTCGTAAAAATGCTCTTCTTGGAACTTGTAGCATTTCAAATGTAGTTTCTTTAGGTTTTGAGTTTGTATGAGTTGGAGTTTTGTAACATGCGATATTGCTATTTTAGTCAACTGCTGCAAATTTATAAATAGTTTCGTTGGCAGATTTCTTGACCTAATTTTTTATGCTCAAACTCGATTTTAATGTTGTTTTTGGCTTCAGTGATCAACATGAAAGTTATAGGTTTGTTTCTTAGATATCCAATAAGGTAGGATGCATACTGATATGAGTTCTATAGATAAATTAGAGTCTAAATACTGAGATGTTGTTTGTAATATGAATTGGTTTCTGAAAGATTTCATGAATCGAATATTTTATATTTAAACTCATTTATAACATCATTAGTTGTCATATGGTCTTCATAAAAGTTGTAGGGCTGCCTCTTAGTTTTCTAATATGTTGGAAACATGTCAGTATGTCGAGTATAGTTATGCTCGTTTGTCTGAAACTGTGCACCAACATGTTCATATTTCCCAGTCTGCAACCAAGTTTTTTATGTTAGTCGATTTTTAACCTGCTGAATGTCATTATTTGATCCTGAGGTTTTCTTAAAAGTTGTAGATTCATGCCTTAGGTTTAATTTGAGACGTGAATCATGATCATGTGACTTACGTACTGAAAATTGTGTCTATTTTAAGTTCGTTGTGCATACTTGATTTTTATAAAAAACAATTTCGTTCTCAAAATAGATATTACCTTCTAGATTATGGATGTTTATGTGGCCTTTGTGATATATGTTGGACTTGATTTGATTGGTGTTGATATAGGATATTATACCCACAAGGCTAAACCGGTCTGCTGAATCGGTCGAAGAGGCCATGCCGTGAAGAAACCAAGCCGTGTGACAGAAAGATCGGTCAGTCAATCAGTTGAGCAGCCAAACAGTCGACCAATCCATAACTCGACCAGATAAGCGATCGAGCAACTTAGTCGACCTCAACAGGTCGATCACCTCGTGGACTTAACACTCTATGGATCGGCCTAGTCACAGGCGCGTGTAAGAGCCTCTAACAGAATTGCAGGAGAATATTCACTCCATGTGTGCAGAAGGACACGTGTCGAGAACGTATTGGATGATAGCGACAACCACCACTGACAGCTCCCAACGTCCCGCGCCATCTTTGACATGTGCGCGGCGTGTCAGAGTCTGGACGGGCAGCTTGGGCAGCCAGCTCACCTTATTCGGGCAGCTATTAGGGAAGGTATTTCACTCCTATATAAAGGGGGTAAGCCTTTCTTCCTAGGACACAATTTTTCCATTACTCAATTCCAGTATACTCATACACATACTGACTTAGGCATCGTAGGTTACTCACCGGATACAACCCCCGATGTGAGAGTTGTTTGTAGGTTTCCAGCGTTTTACCAGCGAGGAAAGAATCGATCTACCCCAAACCGGACCAGGACGCTCACACTTGCATTATTGGCGCAGTCTGTGGGACATGTGTTCAAAAATTTAAAACCCATCATGTTTAAGGCCATGAGGCTGGATGGTCACATGCTTCGACCACCTCTGAAGGTGGGAATGTCTTCGATATTTGAACCCCATCATGATTAAGGCCATGAGGCTGGATGGTCGCATGCTTCGACCACCTCTGAAGGTGGGCATGTGTTCAAAATTTAAAACCCATCATGAGTAAGGCCATGAGGCTGGATGGTCGCCACCACTGAAGCTGGGCATGTGTTCAAAATCTAAAACCCATCTTGTTTAAGGTCATGAGGCTGGATGGTCGCATGCTTCGACCACCTCTGAAGGTGGGCATGTGTTAAAAAAATTTAAAACCCATCATGATTTAGGCCATGAGGCTGGATGGTCGCATGCTTCGACCACCTCTGAAGGTGAGAATGTGTTCAAAATTTAAAACCCATCATGATTAATGCCATGAGGCTGGATGGTCGCATGCTTCGACCACCTCTGAAGGTGGGCATGTGTTCAAAATCTAAAAGCCATCATGTTTAAGGCCATGAGGCTGGATGGTCGCATGCTTCGACCACCTCTGAAGGTGGGCATGTGTTCAAAATTTTAAAACTCATCATGATTAACGCCATGAGGCTAGATGGTCGCATGCTTCGACCACCTCTGAAGGTGAGCATGTGTTTAAAATTTGAAACCCATCATGTGTTAAAAGGTGGAAAATGTGTTGATCCTATATGGAAGTTCATTTCGATTATTCCGTTGGAAAGTTATACAAGTATGTCAAATCAGATCATCACAAGCATTACCATAGATATAGACAAACTAAACAAAACATTGCCATTTCAAGAAGATTACAAAAGTTCATCAGAGTACAAGACTAAAATACAGAATAAATAAAATACAAAACGAGCTAATCTATGGAGGCAGAGCAGTAGTAGAGTCGGCATTGCTAGAAGAGGCATGCAGCTCGGGCGGCTGATTAGTCTTAGAGGTTTAATCGCAGGCTTCATTAAGAGGACGTTGTCAGATAGATTCAGCCAGTGCGATTAACATGAGAGCGGGACGAGTCATACCAGCGGGCAAAGCAAAAGTCTTCCTTAACACATCAGACTGAGCCAGAGTTCTTTCGAGCAGCCTCGACCACCACTCGTGCTCATATGGTAGGCTAGGATCACCACGGAAGCCGGGAGGCACTTTAGGCAAGGCATCCCAAATAACTCCCGGGTCGAGCTGCACGAAATCATCCTTGGCAATTTGCTCGTCGGCCTTCTGCAGGGCAAACTAAAAACAGTCCACCCCATAGTCTTGAACCTCCTTTAGATATTGCAGTGACTGCACGAAGTTAACCACTTTTTGGGCATGATACTCTTGAAGGAATAGCTGCCCAGTCGTGGTAGCCCACATCATTTGCCGAGCTCGAAGAGCAGCGGCATCAGTGTAGCGTTTGAGTTGGTGAGACAGGGAAGCCCTTTCCTTGGCCAGAGTGGCCTCCAGCTCAGCTCGAGCATCCTCTGCCTGCGCTCGAGCAGCCCGCTCTTGCTCGAGCGCAACCTCCTTCTCCTTCAGAGCAACCTCTCTCTCCACCACCGCCACTTCCTTCACTGCAAGGGCAGCCTCCTTCTCCGCGAGAGCTTTTTCCATTTTAGTGAGCTCTTCATCAAGGGACTTAATCTTTACTTCAAACTCGGCTTTCTGCTCTGCTTGCGTCTCGCGGAGCTTAGCATTATGCTGCACGAGGGTGGAATTCTTGTCGTTCATCGAATGACAAGCGCCCTCAAGCAACTTGATGGACTTCCCAGAGTTGTCTCGAGCTTCCTTGGCCAAAGGTAAAAATTGGACCAAGCTTTGTAACAACCGAGAATGCAACAATTTAATATATATGGCAAGACGAAATGATAGGAAAAGGTTCGAGCAAACACAAGACGAGCAATACCTGGGCAAGACACTGTACGAGCTGATCCCCAACCTCCGACAGAGTGACGGTGGTTCCTTTAAGGTCATCCTCGAGGAACGCGCCCTCGAGGCGGTCGACCATCTCATTCAATGGGGCCGATAGCAGCGAGGAGGACTTATGAGCCAGTGGATCAGGGGGGAAATGGCTGGTGCGCACGCGCTTCCAAACTGTTTCCATCTTGTCGGTGCGAGGATGTTTTCCGAGGGCCACATCATGCCCTGAGTTGTCCTGGCCGCTAGACTCGACCATGGCCTTGGTCGAATCAACGGCATCTGGAGTTTTGGATGGTTGGTCGAGAAGAGGTTTTTCGTGTGTTTTGGTTTTGGAGGAGGTGTGATGTTCGGAAGAAGACTGGTCTTTGGATTTAGTATGGGAGGTAGTGGTTTGGCTATTGGTTTTGTTTGGAGGTAGATTGACTATTACTAGACTTGGGGGGTGGGGGGTATAGCCCTTAGCTCTAGTCTTCTCAGGGCCGGTCGAAGATTTGGTCCCAGTTTTTTCAGGGACGTGTGAAGTTTTGGTGATGGCTTTTTTGGTAGATGGTCGAACAATGGTTTTGGATTGAAGGGGGGGAGCTTGCCGTTCTTATTGGCGTTGTTGTTGTTGTTTCTGTTGTTGTTGATGTGTTTCTGTTGTTGTTGCTGTTGTTTGGATTGTGGCTGAGGAGGTGGTGGACGTTGTTGTTGCGGCTCTGGGTGAAGAGGAGTGGTCGAACCCTCGACCTGGTGGGCCTGTTCGCCGGCTGATCCAGAGGTGGACCCGGGGCCAGACTTCTTCTTTAGAGGAGTCTTCCTCAGAGGAATGTTAAAGTTATGAACCTTTGCAAGAAGATAACAAGAGGATTAAATTCGGCATCAACAACACTTACTTCAACAAAAACAAGAGAACACATAAACACTCGAACTACCAATGGAGTATGAGAAACATTCAAACAAATTGATCGAAGATTACCTGGATCATTCTCAATCCGGATAAGATCGAGAATCTTGTCGGTGGGTGGAGGACAGACCTTGTGAGTGAGAAGGCCGCAGAAATGGAGAAGGCTCTCATCCTTGACCAATCTTCTCAGAGGTGTACTAACTGTTGGAAAGAGAGGTAGAAGAAGGGCGCTTGTGGAGGTTTTGTAGGGGTTTCTGGTCGAAGGTTTGTTGGGAGGAGAGTTCGGAGCATCATATTGGGGAGGAGAAGGAGGAATGGTCGAAGACTCTGGGGGAACAGCCTGAGAGGAAGAGGGAGGAATGGTCGAAGACTCTGGGGGAACAGCCTGAGAGGAAGAGGGAGGAATGGTCGAAGATGCAGGAAAAGTAGGTTGAGAAGAAGTGACCTCACGAGGTCCTCCTCTGGCTCATCTAACGAGCCAAAGGCAGGTCGACGATGGCGGAGAGGGATGTTATCCATGGTATCCCCATAATTAGCAGAAGCAACGCGAGCTGTAAAAACGATGGTGGGAACGGTATCACCAGAGCGAAGAATGGAGAGAGGAACAGCTTCGAGTGCGGAGGGCAGTATTTGAACCGAGTCAGAGGAGGTGGTCGAAGTAGTAGGATCTGAAAAACCAAAAAACAAAAGAACAATATAAAAAAAAGAGGAAGTTCGACGAAAAGAAAAGGGAGGGAGGCGAAGGTTTTCAAAGCTAGGGTTCTACAAGGCTACGATTTTGAAGTTATTAAAGAGGAAGAAAAGGAA
>CACSLK010003174.1:16719583-16729586 GCA_902706635.1 Striga hermonthica
CCAAGTGCGATGAGCTTGCGGCCAAGGAAGAAGAACTCGAGGTTGTTAATGCCATTATTGCCAAACTCCGCTCTGATAAGGAGGCGGCCGTTCGTAAGGCTGAGCGGCTGAGAGTCGACCTGGTCAAGGCGAATGATGAGGTCTTGGTCGAGAGGGAGAATGGGGTGCTGGAAGGTCGACGGACCTTCTTGAAGTCCACCACAGGGGCAATTTTCCTTGATCATTACCGCAAGGCTGTGGTCGAGGCATTCTGTGCTTCCCCCGAGTTTCTCGAGGAGCTTGTTCCCGCGGCGGTCCAATACTTTGATTATGCTTGCGATACGTGGGAGCAGGCCGTGACTAAGCCCGACTTCTAGGGAAAAATCAACCGGGAGGCCGTGAAGTTAACTCTTCCCGACCCCGTCGGCTACCAAGAGGCAGTTCTTCCCCCCGGCCATGCGTGGTGGAGTGGCCTTGCGGCCAAATCCATTCACTCGGCTGAGCTATCTTCTCAGCTTGAGGTCCCCCCACTTCCCTTGGTCAGCCCGGTTGAGTTGGTCGAGCCGAGTGGTGCGGACTACGAGGAAGAGCCGGTCGACGAGGAGATTGAAGTCGAGCGGCCTAATACGGAGCCGATTGGGGAAGAGGAAGGCGCTCGGACCGAGCCGATTGGCGATGAAGGCGGGGATGCCGCTGAGAAGTCGACAGCCGACTCCAAGAAGGCTTAGATTTTTTCCTATTTTAGTTTTGGTATTTATGTTTCTGTTTGTTTTTTCTCTTTTTTTACCATCTCATTCTATTTTCTCAATGTAATGGTTGATATGGTTTCGGATTTAATGAATTTCCTTCTAATATAATGCTTATTGCACTGCTTTTATATCTTGTCATCTTTTCGTAGCTGTAGCTTTTCATTTAATTGTTTGGTTCTCTTATTTCGTCTTACTGTCTTTTCCCAACCCAGCTTGCGAGCTGGTCGAAGTCGAGCAACGGTTTCGACGGCTTCATAGTTGTTGAACCAATTTTTCGAGTCGTCTTCTCCCAACCCATCTTTCGGGCTGGTCGAAGTCGAGCGATTTTGATAGCTTCGTAGCTGTTGGACTAATTTTTTCGAGTCATCTTCTCCCAACCCATCTTGCGAGCTGGTCGAAGTCGAGCAATGATTTCGACAGCTTCGTAGCTGTTGAACTAATTTTTTCGAGTCGTCTTCTCCCAACCCATCTTTCGGGCTGGTCAAAGTCGAGCGATGATTTTGACAGCTTCGTAGCTGTTGGACTAATTTTTCGAGTCATCTTCTCCCAACCCATCTTGCGAGCTGGTCGAAGTCGAGCAACGGTTTCGACGGCTTCATAGCTGTTGAACCAATTTTTTTGATTCATCTTCTCCCAACCCATCTTTCAGGCTAGTCGAAGTCGAGCAATGATTTCGACAACTTCGTAGTTGTTGAACTAATTTTTTTGAGTCGTCTTCTCCCAACCCATCTTGCGAGCTGGTCGAAGTCGAGCAATGATTTCGACAGCTTCGTAGCTGTTGAACTACTACTTTTTTTTTTCGATTCGTCTTCTCCCAACCCATCATGCGAGCTGGTCGAAGTCGAGCAATGATTTCGACAACTTCGTAGCTGTCTTTCCTTAGCATAAACCTTTTACCTGTGTTAAAAGCTCATGAATTCGTAGTTGTTTGGATTGGGTCGGCTATATAGCCGTTTTGAAAAATTCGATATACCCCGTTAGTTGTGTTGAAATCGATGCAAAAAAGGGGCAATTTTCACTTCTTCCCGACTTTGGGATATCCGATTTTTCCTTGGTTACACATCATGACTCGCTTAACTGGGTCGAATGTTCTCCATTAATGACCATCTTTTTAAGATAGGTCTGACACTGACGCCTCTTCTCTCTCTTCTTATTGAATTTCGAATTTCAACAACTCCTATGATTGACGCGCGTCCTGTCAATCGCTGACACCTCGTATTCTGTGTCTCATCCAGATCGTTGGTTTCTTTGTCAATCTAACGGCTAACATCTATCCTTAGCTTCTATAAATATGGCTGAATCTTTTCTTTAAACACTTTTTCCTCTCTTATAAATTTTCTTCTGCAACTCTGGTGGCCTAGCAATCCGAGCTTTTCTGGCGACTTTGTCTGCAGCACCGGCGCCTTAATCAGTTTTCAAGTTATCATGAGTAACATGGGTAAGTACTTACTCTTCCTACCACTCCATTCATTCTTCTTTTCTTATTTTTCTGGGTTTCTGGGTTTTTCTGCATCCTTGGGTGTTCTTTGGGTTTTTCTGCATCCTTGGGTGTTCTTGGTGTTCTTCGTGTTCTCCGAACAGTGTTGACGATTTTTATACTGAATCTTGTTGTGCGCATTCTCTATTCTGATTAATTGTTAGCGTGTAGCTGGGTTATAGTGTGTGACCGCTTGTCGAATTTATCGTCTCGATTTGTATCGACATTCGCTTTCTTTCTTCTTATACCTTCCTCGGGTTGGCGTCATGTCGGCTTGTTGTCATGTTTTCCCCGAATCATATCATATCGCTTTCTCATTCTTTCGTGTTTTTGTCGATTTAGGTGAGTCGATTGTGCTTTGCTTGATTTCATTTCGTGGTAACTGATCTTTGCTTTCGATTCTTTTTCTTCTAGCTTTCCATTCCGGCTCTTCGCCTGACACACTTGACAAATTGATCGATAGGGGCCTCGACCAATCTGACTCAGGCTCAGTCGAGATAGTCGGTTATAGGGTGGTTAACGCTTCTCCTTCCTCGCGCGCTTCTACACCGAAGGTCGACTGGGCTGAATATGACCAGACACTATTAGATGGTGGCTTAGTAGAGGTTTCAAGAAGTCCCTGGGGAGATTCTCCTTGTCTCGACTTGACTCCTCGAGGTATTCCCCTTAGGTTATTAGATATTCCTGTATATAGCACCAGTCCTGTACCCATATCAATAATTGCTCCTCTCGTCAACCCCCGAGAGGTTGTATCCATAGCGTGCCCTCTGGCCAAATTGGCTACTTTAAATCCTTTTTCTTACGCCTCTATGGCTCAAGTCGAGAGCTTTAGGCAATTTAGCGGGCCTCCCTTCGATTGGGAGTTAGTTGCTCCAGGCCCTGACAACGATTTCACCTGTCCTCCGCAGGGCTGTCATCCTTTTTCTGTCGACCAAGTCATATTTGTTCTCCGCTTTCCTATTCAAATTGAGCTTTTGGAGTTGAGTGATCTGTATAGTATCCCAATAAATCAATTCTCTCCAAACGCTCTGTGTATTATGATAGCCTTCATCGTTGTTTCTCGAATAGTTGTTTGTTTTTTCTCAGCCGAATTTTTCCATTATTGTTATAGCTACCAACTCCAAAAGGGGGCCCACTGCTTAATCCACTGCTCAGGCGTCACCTTTCTCGATGACCTTTCCTCGAATATCACGGAATGGAAGTCAAAATTTGTATTTATTCATCCCCCCGTCGGTGCTTATCCTTACGTAAATAATTGGATAAGCACGAAGGTTAAACAGATGAAACGATCTCATTCCGAGAATTTCGAAAAGCTCTTGGAAGAACTGAATAAACATACTTATAATGTCCGTCGTATAATAAGAAATCGTGAATTAGTCAATCACGCTCGAATCGTTCTGTATGATGATCTTTCCCAGCTTGATGATCCTTGTAAGATTTTTAACATTTATCATAATGTCGAGTTTTCCTTTTATTCTCCTTCAGCCATGTTTAATTATTTGTTTTTTGTTTCAGTAAAAGCACTTAAGCGCTTCGAAGTGAAAAAGAAACAGCCTACTGGGCAGTTGGCAGGCGGGTCTGCTCCTCCCCCACCCGGCGGATATGGATCGAAGTCGATCTTTGCCGCAAAGCGATCCAAAACCTCGAGGCCTAGTAATCGAAAGAGGCCTTAAGACGAAAGGGTCCCTTCTTTTCTTCCCGACTACCTTAAGCGCCGCAAGGTCGACAAGGGCAAGGAGAAGGTCGTTGAAAAAACGCTGCTTCTGCCACCACTTGCAAAGATGTGCTGGTCAAGATGTCGTCTCGGCTTTGGAATCATCCAGAGCCGCATAAAGTGGCAAGGTAGATCCATTCTCTACTCCCCGAAGCCGACATGGCCCGTGTCGAGGGGGATGATTATGAGCGTTCTTGCTACGCCACTCAATGCCTTACTCGGGTATGTGTTTTGCGCTTGAGTTTAGCGTTTATGTTTATGTATCCTTGCATTATTTCATTATTCTTTTATTAGTGTTGTTCAGGATATTCGTTTTGTTATGTTTTGTTATGTTTTGTTATGTATAAACTATGTTTTGACCACGCTATATTTCCGCTAAAACTTACAGTACTTAAATTCAGCTTTTGATCCGACGTTAGTCGGTTAACACGTTATAAACCGTTTTTATTATCAGTTTAAAGTTAACGGTTTTCAGAAAAGTCAGATTTTCACGGTAGCACCCCGAATCAGTTTTCACAAAATAAATATTTTATTAAATTATTCAGAAAATTTGCGAAAAATGCGTACTCTAATATTATAAAATAGCGGGGTGTTACAGATGGTATCAGATTTTCCTCGACTTCTTTAAATGTATACGATCCCTGACCTCGAGGTGGGTACCAAGGCCCCTACTTCTTCTACCAAGGACCTTGGGGATAGATGCGAGGCGCAGCTCAGGGATATCTCCCAGCTGAAGAAGGAGCTGGAGGGGTCTAAGGCGTTGGTCGACAAGCTGAAACTTGACAAGGCCGTGGCCCAGCATGACAATGAGAAGCTCCGGGCCGACCTTGAGAAGGCCCGCGACGAGGTGATATTCGAGAAGGATATCGGCATCGTGCAGGGCCAGAGGTCACTCTTAAAGACCGCCATGGGTTCTGCCTTTGTCGAGGCCTACCGCAAAGAGGTCGTCAAGGCTTTCTGCAACTCACCTGAGTTTCTCGATAAGCTTTGCCCTGCTGCCGTCTAATATTTTGACCATGCTTTCGACGCATGGGAGGCAGTGGTGGCGGGGTCTGGGTTTGCTGGGAAACTCGACCGCGAGGCGATGAAGCGTGCACTTCTTGACCCCGATGGTTACGAGGGTTATCCATCCCTTCCGGACGACTACCCATGGTGGTCTGGCCTCGAGGCTAAGACTATTCAAGTCGTCAGGCTCTCTTATCAGCTGGAGGCCCCTCCCCCTCCTTTGATTAATCCGACTGCATTGCCTCATCCGAGTGGGCATATTCTTGAGGAAGAGGTTCAGGAGAGCGATGTCGATGCTTAGAACTGTTCCGGGTCTAGCCTTTTTATTTTCAAGACTTTTCTTTTACTTTTTTACTCTTTTTTTTTGTCGCTATCGACCTATTTTCATAATGTAAAGGTCGAGACGATTCTCTTGTATTAATTTTATTATGAAGAACATTACTTTTGCCATGTCTCGTTATTTTTCTTTTGCTCCTGCACTATCATAAATGCTTTAGTAGTTAAGGTGCGTTTTCTTTGATTTCGATATCTTTGAGTGTTGCCTCGTCAAGATCCTACTTTGGGTTACCATTTTCTAGCTTTTTAACAATTGATTTCGTAGTTGCAGGCTTCATAGCCTTGTCGAGATTCTACTTGAGTTACAACTTCGTAGTTATTTAGATCGACTTTGTAGTCGTAGGCTTTGTAGCCTTGCCGAGATTCCACTAGAGGCATACAACTTCGTAGTTTTTTAGATCGACTTTGTAGTCGTAGGCTTCGTAGCCTTGCCGAGATTTCACTCGAGGCATACAACTTGTAGTTTTTTAAGTAGTAGGCTTCCTAGCCTTGCCGAGATTTCACTCGAGGCATACAACTTTATAGTTGTTTAGATCGACTTTGTAGTCGTAGGCTTCGTAGCCTTGCCGAGATTTCACTCGAGACATGTAACTTTGTAGTTTTTTGGATCGCCTTTGTAGTCGTAGGCTTCGTAGCCTTGCCGAGATTTTACTCGAGGCTTACAACTTTTAAGTAGTAGGCTTCGTAGCTTTGCCGATATTTCACTCGAGGCATATAACTGTGTAGTTGTTTAGATCGACTTTGTAGTCGTAACTTAACCTGTTGTAGTTCTTAAGAAAGTTCACGTATGTGGGTAATCGCGGTAAAAAATGTAAAAAAGACAATTCAAACATCAAACTTGAAATTCATTTCATTACTGAATTTAATTTGAGCGTTTTTCAGTACAAAAAGAGGCTTTAGACTCAGCCTTAGGAGTAAAAAAATTTAAGATGAACCACATGCCAAGATCGGGGCAATCGACGGCCTTCCCCGTCTTCTAGCTCGTATGCTCCTCTCTCGAGAACTTTCGTGACTGTGTAGGGTCCCTCCCAGTTGGCTTCGAGTTTTTCGACATGCTTTAAGGCATCGACTCGTTTGAGGACGAGGTCTCCCTCTTGGAATCGCCTGGCTCGGACTTTCTTATTGAATGCTACGCGCATATTTTACTTGTATGCAACCGACCGCAACCAGGCCTCTTCTCGCTCCTCTTTAATTAAATCGAGGGCTTCTTTTGCCATTTCCTCGTTCTTTCCTTGCTCAAAGTATGTCGACCTCTTCGAACTTAGTGCAATTTCCACTGGCAAGAGGGCATCCATCCCATATACCATACTGAATGGTGATTGGCCTGTCGAGCTTCTTGGCGTAGTCCGGTATGCCCATAAGACAGTGGTTAGCTCGTCAATCCAGGCTCTCTATGCCTTCTCCAATCACTTCTTTAGCCCCTGCAAGATGGTTCTATTCTTAACCTCGACTTGTCCGTTGGCTTGGGGGTGAGCGACCGAGGCAAATCTCTGTTTGATCCCCATATCAAGGCACCATGCCTGAATTCGTTTGCCTTGAAACTAAGTTCCATTATCTGAGATCAATATCTTTGGGATTCCGAATCGACAGCAAATGTTGTTAAATAGGAACTGGATCATTTTTTCCTCGGTAATTTTTGCCAGTGGCTCTGCCTCGACCCACTTGCTAAAGTAGACGACTGCAACTACCAGAAATTTTCTTTGTCCGGTCCCCATTGGCACAGGCCCTACCAAGTCGATTCCCTATTGAGAAAAGGGGATCGGGAAATTAATTGTTGTCATGGTCTCAGCGGGGATATGAGGGATCGAGCCATGACGCTGGCATCTTTCACATCTTTGTACTAACTTCTCGGCCATTCTCCTGATTTTCGGCCAATAATAACCAGCCCGCAAAACTTTTCCAGCTAAAGCCCGAGACCCGACGTGAGCCCCGCAACATCCTTCGTGGACTTCCCGCAGGACATATTTTCCCTCATCTTCATAAATGCATCTTAAATGGGGCCCGACATATGCCCTTTTATATAACACCCCTTCAATTTCAAAATATTTACTCAAGTATCGGGCGACATTTTCGGCTTCCTGCTTATCCCCGGTAGGTATTTTCCTTTGCAAAAGCTCGCAAATTGACATCCTCCAATCGCCCTTTTTCTCGACTTCCATAGCTTCACCCAGGACACTCTTTTCCAGGTTCATGGTGGTAATGTGGCTCCCCATCTTTCCCTCATTTGAGCTGGCTATCTTAGCGAGCCAGTCGGCTCGTTTGTTCTCCTCTCGAGGGATTTAGGTCAGCTCGAATTTTTCCAAACCTTGCACCAGGCTTTGAATTTGCTCGACATACTTATGCATTCTGTCTTCTTTTACTTCACAGTTTCCTAGTACTTGACCCACAACAAGTTGTGAATCGGAATGAGCTGTAATTTTTGTTGCTCCGCCACCAACTGCAAGTTGGATTCCTTTAATCAATGCCTCATATTCTGCTTCGTTATTTGAGGCTTTGAAACCCATTCTGATGGCGAAGTCGAGCTGTTCGCCTTTGGGAGATATTAGGGCAACCCCTAGACCCAATCCCTTGGCTGTTGAAGATCCGTCGACATGCATAATCCATCTCTTTTCTTCCCCTTTAGTTCCTTCCTGGATGAAATCTGTTAAGGCTTGGGCCTTTATGGCTCGCCTCGGTTCATATTTGATGGAGTATTCACTTAACTCGACCTCCCATTTCACAAGTCGACCCGACACCGTAGGTCGACCCAGAGTTTCTCCAAGTTGGAAGTTTGTTCTTACTACTATCACGTGATTCAGAAAATAAGGCCTCAATTTTCTAGCTGTTATAACCAATGTCAGGGCAGCCTTCTCGACTTCGGGGTACCTCATCTCTGCACCTTGAAGTACCCGACTAGTATAGTAAATCGGCTGTTGGGCTCCTCCTGTCTCCTTCAGTTATACTGAGCTTAAGGAGAATATCTCTACTGAAATGTAAAGCACCAATTCGTCGCCTGGTTCTGGTTTTGATAACAGTGGCAATTCGCTCAGAAATTCCTTCAGTTTTTCGAATGCTGCTTGCGCCTCGTCACTCCATTGAAAAGCCTTCTTTTTAAGCAACTTGAAAAACGGAAAACTTTTCTCCGCCGCTCGAGCAATGAACCTGCTCAGGCCAGCGATTCGACCCGTCAAGACTTGTACTTCTCTGATATTTCTGGGTGCGGCCATGTCGAGTATAGCCTTCACCTTGTCTTTATTTACTTCGATGCTTCTTCCAGTCACGACATAACCCAAAAATCGCCCTGCCTTTACCCCGAAAGCGCACTTACTCGGGTTCAGCTTCATCCCAAATGTTCTCAATGTCTTAAATGTTTCCCTTAAATCCTCTATATGCGAGATTGAGGACCTGCTCTTTACCAGGATATCGTCCACATATACCTCCATATTTCGCCCGATCTGAGATTTAAACATTCGATCCATTAACCTTTGGTATGTTGCCCCCGCGTTTTTAAGCCCAAAGGGCATGACGACATAATAATATGTCCCCTTGCTCGTCATGAAACTAACTTTGCTTTGATCCTCGGGGGCCAGCGGAATTTGGTGATATCCTTAGGACGCGTCCATCATACTTAGCAATTGACAGTCAGCCGTGGAGTCGACTAGCTGGTCGATTCTTGGTAATGGGTAGTGATCCTTTGGGCATGCTAAGTTCAAATTGCAAAAATCAATACACATACGCCACTTGTTCAACGCTTTTCTTACCATCACAGTGTTCGATATCCATTCAGGGAAATTGAGTTTCTTTGATATGTCTAGCTTTTAGCAACTACCTCGACCTCGATTACTTTGTCAATTTCTACTCCATGATGCCGAAGTCGTTGCTTTACAGGCTTTTTGAGGGGGTCGACGTTAAGTTTGTGTTCCATGACATCGGGGTCGATTCCTGTTAATTCTTCAGGGGAAAAGGCAAATATGTCTCTGAATTCTTTCAACAATCCCACCAATTGTCTGCGCCGTTCGTCCTCCAATTCCACCCCGACTTTGGTAGACATCAATTCTCCATGCGGCTCAAGGTCACTTTCCCTTGGTCTTTTTTCACTCGACATTGGCTTTTTTCCTTCCTTTACCTCTGCTCGTTGGTTTTTTTTCACTGCTATCTGATAACAAGTTCTCGATAGCTTCTGGTCTCCTCGGGCCTCTCCTACCCTATCTCCAACGGGGAATTTTAACTTCATGTGGTAGGTCGACACTACTGCTTGGAATGCATTGAGCGCTGGCCTTCCCAGAATCACATTATAAGTCGACTCAACGTCGACTACAACAAATCGCACCATCTTTACTTTTCTTAAGTCACCTTCCCCAAGGACTACAGCGAGCGTGGCTTCTCCTAGGGGTGCGACTTCTGAACCATTAAACCCAAAAAGCGAGGTGTGTAGGGGAATAAGCTCGATGTTGAGTTCCATCCGTTCGAGACAATTGTAAAAGATCACATTCACTGCACTTCATGTGTCGACAAAGATTCCCTGTACTTCATAGCCTGATATTTGGGCAGTGATCATAGAGCATCATTGTGAGGTCTTTCGACCTCTCCCACATCTGCTGGCTCGAAATTCATCACCGGACCGCTTTCCTCAACATGCTGTACTTCGATTTTGCCACGGCGGCCTCGAGCATACGCCTTTCTGGCTCGATTTGAATCTGCATCAGTCGACCCTCCGAATATCATATGAATTATTCCTCTTTTCTGAGGGAGCTCCTCCTTGTC
>CACSLK010003174.1:16822937-16833667 GCA_902706635.1 Striga hermonthica
TTTTTTTTTTTTTTTGAGAAATTATAAATGTCCATATAAGTATGAGAAACTTGTACACTGCTATAGAACGGCTGAGCTTGTTATTTTTATTATTATATTTGTTATCATCTAAACCTGAAATTTTTTCTTTTTTCATTTCATTGATTTAGTTTTCTCTTTTTATAAGAATTTTATGTTGTTATCTATTGAAAAAGATAAAGAAATAGTACATCTAGCAACGGGCAGTGAATTATTTTTTTAAAAAGTGTATGTAAGGGGAAGGAGAATAACTAATAACATTTGTCTTTTATTTTCAACCGTTAGATTTTGTTTAATTAAAGTGAATCTAAAGGCTGAAAATTTACAGTTGGGGCTGCTGTTAGTTGGTCACAGCAGCCCCCCTCAACCCTTGTGGAAACCTTACATATAAAAAAGGTACCAACGCCACTCAGTTCAAATTCAGACAAAACTCTTCTGTCCGAATCCTTTCATTTCCAATTCTCTCTCTCTCTCTTCCAACTTGTTCATCCAAGTTCTCTGCCAAGGTAATCGCATATCTTTTGATTTATTTTGTGCGCTAATCATTATTTTATTGGAAAATTTTGAACGGTACCCTAGTTTTGCTAACGCTGTTGGGCTTGATTTTTCCTCGCGTTAGGGTTTGGACTGCGAAAATGGAACATGAGGAGGCTTCACAGAGCGTTAGGGTTGCGGTCAATATCAGACCACTCGTGACCTCTGAGCTTCTTGTTGGCTCTACCGATTGCATTACTGTCTATCCAGCGGAGAAACAGGTACGTGTATTTTCATGGGAAATTATAGCCATTTTTATTTGTATATCAATTAGGGTTTTTGCTTTCATATCCATCACTATAGCTATGTGTATTTTCTCTAGAATTTGGCAAGTAATTTTCTGTCAATTTTTCATTATGGAGTTTATTTTTACGCTCTTAACTTCTGTTTATGGCTTTTATGTGCGTAACTATAGCAGTGGGTTATTTTATATTTTCTTCACTCAGTTATGCGAAACCGAGTTCACCTGTCGTTTTATATGTGTAGTTTCCCCCGAATCGAGATTTAATGTCATGTTGACTTGGTGTTCTATGGTGCAATTGGCTGCAAGCAGGTCCAAATTGGGCCTCATGCATTTACATTTGACAACATATTTGGTGGCAACGCCTCGCCATGTTCCTCAATTTTTGAGGAATGTGTTTCTCCACTTGTTGATGCCCTATTCCATGGATATAATGCCACAGTACTCGCTTACGGTCAGGTAAATTTCAATATTTGATTTGCTCATTTTCCCCTTAAATTTATGACAATTTTTTTTTTTGCTGTTGTAAGTGTTGATCGTTGCTGCATGATCTCCTCTTTTCATTTTGTTATTTAATTGTAGACGGGGTCCGGAAAGACATACACAATGGGTACGAATTACAACGGCGAAGACCATAGCAGCGGTGTTATTCCCAAGGTGATGGATAAAATTTTCTCGACAGTGGAGACAATGAAAGAGTCCACAGAATTTCTCATTAGAGTGTCCTTTATTGAGGTATCATATGCAAAGTTTAAATTTCAGTATCGAACATATTTCATTTTTCAAGTTGGTTAACAATCAAACTTAATACTGCAGATTTTCAAAGAAGAGGTGTTGGACTTACTCGACCCAAAGAGTACTACTATACAGATTAGAGGAAGTGTGAGTGGAGGGATTACACTTGAGGGTGTTACAGAGGCAGAGGTGACGACAAAGGAAGAGATGGCTTCACGCTTGCTGAAAGGTTCATCACGTCGTGCCACAGGGAGCACAAACATGAATACTCAATCGAGGTGCCTTTCTCTCTACTTCATATTTAGTACTTTTCAGTTAAGTTAATCAAGTCGTTCATGTAAGCAAATGAAGTTGATTAGCTCTGATCATCATGTTTCCTTTCTTAGCTAGCTACAATTTTAAAAGTGAGGTAGCATCAGTTTATGGATGATTATTTTTAGCATTATTAATGGAGCAGTTTGTTTGAATATGAGAGTCCAAAAAGTTTGATTTCAATTTGCATAACATTCTTTTTACCAATATTTTCCTCTCAGCCGTTCACATGCCATTTTTACTATCTCAATGGAGCAAAAACGAACACCTCAAACTTCAGCTGGTGATGATGCTGATGATCTTTTGGTTGCGAAGCTTCACTTGGTAGATCTTGCCGGCTCTGAGCGTGCAAAACGAACTGGTGCAGATGGGACACGCTTGCAAGAAGGTAATTATTTATGTAGTATGTATGTGTTCTTATTTTTCATTTATTTTCTTTTCGAGCTTTCCCTTGTTTGTGATATTCTTTACAGTTCACCTATGTAATTGTATGCATGCTAAGTTATTTACTTATTTTTTTTAAATAAAAACTGTGAATTATTTTATCTTTATTTTCATTGAACATTAAACAGCACGACACCTGATATGATTTTGGTTTCCCGTGTTCTTCTTTTGACCAGTCTGCTTGAAGATTTATTTTGAGATACATGAGAACATCTTATCCTAAATCTTGCTTTTGGGTTTGTCAGTTGTGGATGACTGAATTATTCAACCTTCTATTTTTATGTACCCCAGGTATTCATATCAACAAGGGTTTGCTGGCTCTTGGTAATGTTATTAGTGCCTTAGGGGATGAGAAAAAACGAAAGGAGGGTGGTCATGTTCCTTACCGTGACAGCAAGTTAACACGGATACTGCAGGCAAGTTAACTAACTCAGTCTTGGTACCATCAAATTTAATTGAGAAATATCGGATATTAATTTGAGCAGTTCTAGTTTAATTAATTCTCTTTTGCTTGTCAAGATATTTTATATTTCAATCATCACTTTTCTTTTGAGGAAGTCTTCTGCAAAAGAATTCTTATTCATGGACTTACAAAGCTAATTGGAACTTGATCTGTGCAGGATTCTCTTGGTGGAAACAGCAAAACAATCATGATCGGTATACTTTTACATATGTTCTCATTTTATGGTTGGAATATGCAAGTATGACTATTTTAATATGTATGAACTGAACTATCTTTTGCTGACTAAATTTTTCATGTGTTGCAGCATGTATCAGCCCCGCTGACACCAATGCTGAGGAAACAATTAATACCTTGAAGTATGCAAACCGTGCACGGAACATTCAGAATAAAGCAATTGTAAGCTTCGATCTATAGAAATATTTATTTTGTAACTTGTTGTGGATGATCCAATTTCAAAACGAAATTAAAATGTACATTGTATGCTGAATGTTGCTCTTTTAAATTTGTAGATCAACCGTGATCCTGCGGCGGCACAATTGCAAAGGATGCGGAGTCAGATTGAACAATTGCAAGTAGAGTTGCTTTACTTTCGCGGGGACTCTAGTGCACCAGCTGAAGAAATCCAAGTATGAAATGCTCACCGTTCTATATCAGTTCATTTCAAACTTGTTTTCTAAGAGTCCATATTAGCTAAAATATATATTTGTAGGTTTGTGTAGAGTGATAAGTATTGCATTCTTGATTATATTTTTGATGTCTGTAACTTTTTGGATTACAGAATCTCAAGCACAAAATATCTTTACTTGAAGAAAGTAAAATGGAATTACAGGTTCATTTCTATTCTTGTCAAATTCATTGCTCCATGACTATGTTGGAGTTCAATGCATCTGTTGTATTAATATGAACCATGTGTCAGGTGGAAAGGGATAGACTGATTATGCAAATCGAATCAATTCAAAACGGAAAACCCATGAATGAGATTGACATCAAGTCTAATAAGGTTTGATTGTCATGGATGTCCTAAACTTTCCAGTATACTGATATTCTTGTGACTGCTAAACTTGTTGATCGATATTACTCTCTCCCTCTCTCTGTCTCTCTCTCATTCACTCACTCTCTCACTCCTTCGATTCTAATATCTCTTTTTTTTTAGGATTTTGATATGGTGAAGAGTTATATCATGAAGATTCAGGATCTAGAGTCTGAATTGATAAAGGTGCAGTGTCTAAATCAATCAAGACGTGAGGATTTTGCTGATTACCTTGATTCAGAAGATGATGGGAATCACTCAGGAAATTCGTGTATCATAGATGCTGATATGAGAACAGAAAAAGATGGTAAGCATCAGAAACTACATTGATATTTTTCTGCATATGCTATTTTAATAATAACTGTGAGCGTATATGAGTTCAAAATATCTTGCTGGAGGTCTTAGTTTAACCACTATCTATATTATGATCACCTAAGGTGATTGCTGCATAGATCAGATATTGAAATCTCTCGACAAATTGCAGGGATGGCCGAAGTTGTGGTAAAGGAACTTGAACATTTTTCTCTTCAAGAAAAATTGGACAGGGAATTAAAAGAATTAGACAAAAGACTTGAGCAAAAGGAGGTAAACATTAAACCAGAATATTCAAATTTAAAGAAGAATGATGGAGTCCTATTTGGTAGTCATGTGGTTAGGCAAAAAAGTAGTTTTTCATGAAGGGCACACAGAAGAAGAAAATTAATAGATAAAGTGCTTAGATTTATAGTAGTATTTTCTTAATGAATTTAGTAATGTATATTATGAAGATATTTCGTTTCCTTGTCAAACATTTTCCAAATTAAAGAAAACCTTTTCATCTGCATTTTATTATTTTTATCTAGCATGACATGGTATTAAGAAAAACTAGAACAAAAGATTCCCTTAATACACCATCTTTGTATTTTTCTTATTGCATAGCATTAATGTTTAAGAAGCCATTTGATTCGGCATTTAATCATATTTATTTAATTTGCTTAGAGAGAGAAAATGTTGGACTATCTTCGGTTTTCCTCATTAGCCTTTTCTCCTCGGGTATTCTGAGTTTGAACTAAAGAACTACTCCATTTAGGAATGCCCAGACAAGAAAAAGAATAAAAAATGATTTACAATAGATGGGTGCTTACAAGTCACAACTTTGTTCCACTCTGTACATTACGCCTTACTAACATTTCAATTAGAAATTTGGTCCTATCTAGTACAGATGATGGGCAATCACTCTGATCTTTACCTCTCATTTGTTGTCATTTTTAAAGGCTGAAATGAAGCAGTTCGTGGTTTCTGATACATCAATTCTCAAGCAGCACTATGAGAAGAAAGTTCAAGATTTAGAACTAGTAAAGGGTGCTTTACAGGTATTTCTCATTGATGATATCTTTGATCTATGATTTTTTTTTTCTTTTGATATTTTCCATTAGATGCATGTAGAACTGTTGTTTATCTATATTTTATTTTTCCAGAAAGAAATTGAAGAACTTAGGCGTAATCTTGCCAACATTTCATCTAATTCTGATGATAGTGCTCATAAGTTGAAAGAGGAATATCTTCAAAAGCTCAATGTCCTCGAGAAACAGGTGAATCATGTGAAAAATTTAATTATGCTATTAATATATTTTTTACTAACACCATTCTTTTATAGGTCGCTGAGCTGAAAAAGAAGCAGGATGCTCAAGCTCAACTATTGAGACAAAAACAAAAAAGTGATGAAGCTGCTAGAAGACTGCAGGATGAGATCCATAGGATAAAAACACACAAGGTGCTATTTTCTGGCATTGGCAACTTGCTGAAAAATATGCTGTTAATGTACTCCGTCTTATTAGTTCTACTCCTTTTTGCTTTAAGCTTCAATTACAACAAAAGATAAAGCAAGAATCTGAGCAATTCAGGCAGTGGAAGGCATCTCGAGAAAAAGAAGTGCTTCAGGTAATTGCATACTTGAAATCAATTCACAGTGACACTTGAGGTTCTATCCGAACTTTGTTGCTATTCAATCTGTAGTTCTCTGTGCCAGGCTGTCATTAAGTTATGTTGTTCCATTCCAGAAGAGTCTCTTTGTTTATTGTCACTCATCAAAGTTATGTTATATGTTCCTTTTTATAGCTAAAAAAGGAAGGACGAAGAAACGAGTATGAGATGCATAAGCTGCTGGCTCTAAACCAGAGGCAAAAGCTGGTAAGTTGAGTCTTTTATATAATTGGTTTATACCAGCTTTGAGTCTTCTATATAATTGGCTTACTTATAAAGATCTAAACTGTGAGATGTATTGCTTATTGCATGGCAGGTCCTTCAGCGAAAAACTGAAGAAGCTGCTATGGCTACGAAACGTCTTGAAGAGTTGCTAGATTCTCGTAAAGCTTCCCGAGAGACACCTGGTAACAATGAGACAGAATTTTTCTCTCTTAAGAATGTTTCTCATTTCCTATTTCATGATGTATTGATCTATTTTGCAATATATATGCAGGTGGAGGAAGTAATAAAGGTCCTGGAGCTCAGGTATGTGTTTCTACTGAGGGGTTTGTTCTAATTAAATATATATTTGTCCAAATGTCCAGTTGATCATAAATTTCTTGCCAGCCACTTTATATTGTTGGTATCTTTCTTTGTTGTCTAGGCACTTGTGCAAGCTATTGAGCATGAGCTGGAGGTTACTGTAGGAGTCCATGAAGTGCGGTCAGAATATGAGCGACAAATGAAAGAGTAAACGAAATCACTCTTTCAAAATTTTCCTTCTTTTTCTGTTTGTATTTTCCTTTTCTTTTCAGCAAGTTGGAAGGAATGAAGTAGAGGGATATTTAAAGAAAAAACAAATAAACTAAAAGATTCCCGAGAATTGATACCCTGATTGTAAACATGAAAAAGTTAGTATACCATGACCTACAAGGCTCGGGATAAGGACTTAATATGGGTTTTAAAAAATCTTCTCTTTTTCTTTTTTAATATACTTTGAAAAGTGAAATAACTACAGTTATGAGGCATTTATGATTTTTTGTAATAAAATCAAGGAAAAGGAAGGGCAACCCTGCACAAGGTATGGTGTTTGGTTTGGGCCAAACAAATATCATAGGTTATCTGGTGGTAGTAGTATGCCTCGTCACCCCTTTATGTGTATGCCCACATTGCGAATACAATGATGTTTTACGGGGATGTCATGTTTAGACCACGTTTTGTCAAGTAAGGAATAAAACTAAGTTGTGACTAGAAACGAGTCTAATGCATTGAAACTAAAAAAAAAAAAAAATGACAATGATGTTACTGCAAATTAAAGAACATTCTTGCTGTTATACTTTATGATTGTCATTTAAATCTTTAGCTGAAAATTAAATAATAAGATTATAAAATAAGCTTTTAATTACTGATTTTTATTTATTTATTTATTTATTTTGTATGCATGTAGGAGGTCTAAAATGGCTGAGGAGATTGCGAGACTCAAGGAAGAAGCACTTTTAGAAAAGCAGCACAAACTAAGGTATGAAATGATGAGTTGTTCTAAATTTTGTATTTATTCCTTTTCTCTATATATTTTTTTTTTTACCTTTTTTAGTATATTTGATTCAGATACTTAGTACCTAAGTACTTAACCGACTTCCTCCATTGTAGTGAAACCCCCCAGTCAATGTCCCCTGGTGCTAGAAACTCTAGGATCCATGCCCTTGAAAACATGCTTTCTACTTCTTCAAGTGCCCTTGTTTCCGTGGCATCTCAATTGTCAGAAGCCGAGGAGCGTGAGAGGGCGTTTAGTGGCAGAGGACGGTGGAAGAATATCCGTTCACTTCCAGAAGCAAAAAATATAATGAATTTCCTTTTCGATGTTGCATCCTCATCCAGGTAATTTGCATGTCTGTAGTAGAAAATTCTATTGAAGTCTGGTATTTTTAAATTATAGCTGACAATTGCTTCCTACTTGCCCTTTCCCGCAGATGTCAGCTAAAAGATAGAGAATTTGATTGTAGAGAAAAAGATTTGGAAATTAGAGACTTAAAGGAAAATTTGGTGGTGAGTTCTCTCTAGTTTAGCATAATAAATTTTATTCTTGTATATCTTTACCGGGTCAGATGCAATTCTTGTGAATGCACCCTTAAGGCATCAATACAAGATCTCTGAGATTATATGAGTCGTATTTCTACATGTTGAGTAATAACTTTGCCACTACTGCAACTACTTGATAGTATATGTTTCCTAGCAAGAAGAGCTTATTTGCTGCGAACAATTTCTTATAGAATAAAATTATATATATATATATATATATTTTACTGCTTATTGAATTTTTGCATTTCTTGGTTTTGACCTTGGAAATAAGAATACTATTTGGCTAAATTTCATTCCAGCTATGTATATCAAGAGCAAATAATTTCGTATGATGCAATTTCCTTCCGAAGTATTTTCTGCATGGCTATGGTATAAACTATAAAGCATGTAAAGCAAATAAATTCATTATTTTAACTTTGTTAATAGATCCTGTTATTTTTTAGATGCTTATCTGATTAATCTTTTAAATACCATTTTTAATTTTTAATTTGTGGGATATCATCGGTGGTAATGGTATTCAAGCTGTTCCTGAATGTTAATTATTGGATTTTCCTGTAGAAGTTGGCTCTAGAGAGACCTTCCAATGCAACAAAGGTGGGCTCTGGTTATGTCTTACGACCTAAGGTATGTAAATATGCTAAGTCATGCTATCATTTGTTTCATCTACATTGTGGATCAGTTGTCCACTCGACTTGTGTCATACATTTTACCACTGTTTGGTATTCATTTACATTAATATGTTTATACTTAGGGATCTCGTAACTCCTCAAGCAGTAGTGGAGATTATGAGTCCGAGCTACTGGAGGACATGGACACATCATATGAGTCGGAGGAAGATGTCGAGTGGGGACACACGGCAAAGAGAAAAGGTCGTCAAGCTAGAAGGAAGGGGAAACTGGTCGAGTCAATTTGTTGCACGTGCAGTAGAAATTCCTTCTGCAAGACGTTAAACTGTGAGTGTCGGGCCGTAATGGGTAGCTGCAGCAAAGCCTGTAGCTGCGGGCCCACCAAATGTAGCAATCGGAAGTAGTCTTCTGGAAATTTGTTCGAAAGAGATGAAAATGAGAGTAATAATGATGAACTTGCTTCTCATGGTGCAATGCTGCTTCAAACAGCTTTTGGAGTGACATGATTGTATTGTGGATATATGTTTGTTGGTAACATAGAATTTCCGTATAGTTCATTTGTCTGATTACTATGACATGACTTTAGAAAATTGACCAAGTTAGCCCTTATTCTTTTCCCAATTTTCTTGAATTTACTAACATTCAAATTTAGTTCTTGAACTTGTACCAATGATAATAAAAGCCATATTGAACATTTTAATAATAAATTTCAATTAATCAAAGTTCAGAAAAATGCCTAAAATCTTGCACAAACCAAACCTTGACACCAACAAAAAATGAATGACGAAACAATCTATCAATAACCCTCACTTTTTCCTTCTCTTTTTTAAGATTTCGTTTTGAAAATAATTGACAATCTTCTAAGTTTGCTTTCACTTTTCTTTCTCTTCTGGTTAAAGATGAAACAAGATGATTGAAATGAAAATTGAATAGACCACTAAACATAAACTAAAGTAACTTCCTTCGAGAATCAAACTCATCTAAAATTAACAATTGCAGCAAATTTCGAGATTTATTGTCTCATACTCAAATTAGACCCTCTCGACTTAGATTTGCAGTTGATATCTTTCAAATCAAGCTGCACACTCAACTGCAAAATAGTGTTTTTTTTTTTTTTTTTTTTTTTTTTTTTTTTTTTTTTCGTGTGCGTTAGCAACATAAATTATGCGTTTATATTTTGGAAAATTGTAGTGCTGCAAACGAATCGAATCGAACCGAACCGAGCTTGGGCTGTTCGAGCTCCTGTTCGTTTACGTTCGAACAGTGTTCGTCTTCGTTCGTTTATTTTTCGAGCAAAAAATCGTGTTCGAGTTTGTTCATTTTATTGTTCGTCAAAGTTCGAGTCCGTTCGTGTTCGAATAATTTAATACATAAAATTTTTTAAATATATTTGATTAACTCGAATTTTGTTCGTTCGAACTCGAAAAATAAGAGAATAAAATAACAATATTATTATATTTTAGATTTTTTATTAAAAATTTTTTTGTAAATATATAAAAAAGTGAATAAATTATATTAAAGTTTAGATTTTTTTTTTATAAAAAATATTATATAAATATATAAAAATAAAATAAAAATAAAATAAAATTATATTAAATTAAAGTTCGCGAACATAATCGAACGTTCACAAACGAGCTCGTGTTCGTCCGATTATTAAACGAACCTAATTTTTTGTTCGAACTCGGCTCGATTAATAGACGAACAAACTTTTGTCGACACGAACGAGCTCAGATGAGCTTTTGTTCTCGAACATTCGGTTCTGCAGTGAATAAATTTCACCCGGGCTCCTTCAACTCGAACCGGCCTCCGTACCTGCAGAACCCAACGCCGGGGGTGGCCCCGGCGTCGGGCCTCCGATGCTTAAGTCAGTCCTCATATCAAGAGAGAGCGTGTAGTCATCAAATGAGTAGAGAATGAGAGAATGAAGTACCTTGGCCCCCTTTTATAGGGGGAGTACCTTTTGGGCCCAAGTTGGGCTTGACCCCTATCGTTGGGCTTAGATGTCTTAGTGGGCTTATCCTTCAATACATATCCGCTTTATCTATTAAACCGGGTCCAGTATAATATCCTATATCATCTAGTCCCCCCACTCTGGTCGAGTAAGCATGACTCGATCCAAGAGTGGAAATTCCTCTTCGGATTGTTTCCGTCGACCTGCCACTGAGGTCACCATTTGAATAAATCCTCGGCCAACAAATAGTTATCAATCCTCCAAGTGAGCATCGGGACCCCAAATGAATACCGAATGACCACCAATATCAAGAATCGAGTGATCCACCACTGGGGTCGAACGCCAAGAATCGA
>CACSLK010003174.1:16879045-16893014 GCA_902706635.1 Striga hermonthica
AAATAATGGTTCCGTGTTTGAAAACAAGTCTTTCCAAAGACGTTGATTATTTTTTCACTTTTGTCCCTATTTACTCGTATTTTCCTTGACTTCTTTAATGTATACGAATTTTCTTCAAAACGCAATGGGACGCGAAATATATGTTATCCACATCAAATAATGGTTCCGTGTTTGAAAATAAGTCTTTCTGGAGACGTTGATTATTTTTCCCTTTTGTCCCTATTTACTCGTATTTTCCTTGACTTCTTTAAATGTATACGATTTTGCTTCAAAACGCGATGGGGCACGAAATATATGTTATCCACATCAAATAATGGTTCCGTGTTTGAAAACAAGTCTTTCCGAAGACGTTGATTATTTTTTCCCTTTTGTCCCTATTTACTCGTATTTTCCTTGACTTCTTTAAATGTATACGTTTTTGCTTCAAAACGTGATGGGGCGCGAAATATATGTTATCCACATCAAATAATGGTTTCGTGTTATATAACAAGTCTTTTCGGAGACGTTGATTATTTTTTCCCTTTTGCCTCTAATTAATCGTATTTTCCTTAACTTCTTTAAATGTATACGATTTAGTTTCAAAACGTGATGGGGCACGAATTATATGTTATCCACATCAAATAACAGTGTCGTGTTCGAAAACAAGTCTTTCCGGAGATATTGATTATTTTTTCCATTTTGTCCCTATTTACTCTTATTTTCCTTGACTTCTTTAAATGTATACGATTTCGCTTCAAAACTCGATGGGGAACGAAATATATGTTATCCACATCAAATAATGGTGTCGTGTTCGAAAACAAGTCTTTCCAGAGACGTTGATTATTTTTTCCCTTTCATCCCTATTTACTCGTATTTTCCTTGACTTATGTGTAAATGTATACGATTTTGCTTCAAAATGTGATGGGGCGCGAAATATATGTTATCCATATCAAATAATGGTTCCGTGTTAGAAAACAAGTCTTATCGGAGACGTTGATTATTTTTTCCCTTTTGTCCCTATTTACTCGTATTTTCCTTGACTTCTTTAAATGTATACGATTTTGCTTCAAAATGTGATGGGGCGCGAAATATATGTTATCCACATCAAGTAATGGTTCCGTGTTAGAAAACAAGTCTTTTCGGAGACGTTGATTGTTTTTTCCCTTTTGTCCCTATTTACTCGTATTTTCCTTGACTTCTTTAAATGTATACGATTTTGCTTGACAACGCGATGGTGCACGAAATATATGTTATCCACATCAAATAATGGTGTCGTGTTCGAAAACAAGTCTTTTCGGAGGCGTTGACTATTTTATTCCCTTTTGCCCCTATTTACTCGCATTTTTCTTGATTTTTTTAAATGTATATGATTTTGTCAAAACGCGATGGTGCACGAAATATATGTTATCCACATCAAATAATGGTGTCGTGTTCAAAAACAAGTCTTTCCGGAGACGTTGATTATTTTTTCCCTCTTGCCCCTATTTACTCGTATTTTCCTTGACTTCTTTAAACGTATACAATTTTGCTTCAAAATGCTATGGGGCACGAAGTATATGTTATCCACATCAAATAAGGGTGCCGTGTTCGAAAACAAGTCTTTCCGGAGACATTGATTATTTTTTCCCTTTTGTCCCTATTTACTCGTATTTTCCCTGACTTCTTTAAATGTCTAAGATTTTACTGCAAAATGCGATGAGACACGAAATATACGTTATCCACATCAAATAATGGTGTCGTGTTCGAACACAAGTCTTTCCGGAGACGTAGATTATTTTTTCCCTTTTGTCCTTATTTACTCGTATTTTCCTTGACTTCTTTAAATGTATACGATTTTGCTTCAAAACGCGATGGGGCACGAAATATATGTTATCCACATCAAATAATGGTGCCGTATTCGAAAATAAGTCTTTCCGGAGAGGTTGATTATTTTTTTCCTTTTATCTCTATTTACTAGTATTTTCCTTGACTTCTTTAAATATATACGATTTTGCTTCAAAACGCGATGGGGCAATATATATGTTATCCACATCAAATAATAGTTGCTTGTTCGAAAACAAGTCTTTCCAGAAACGTTTATTATTTTTTCCCTTTTGTCCCTATTTACTCGTATTTTCCTTGACTTCTTTAAATGTATACGCTTTTGCTTCAAAACGCGATGGGGCGCGAAATATATGTGATATGGGATATTATATACTGGACCGATTTATAGGGCTAATCGAAGAAGACCGACCGGCTTGTTGGACTATCTAGTGGGAATAAGATCGAATGGCATGGTTGAGTAGGACCAGACACCGGCCACTAGAACATCGAGCAGATAGCGACAACTAAGGAAATCAGAAGTGGTCGACAGATACAAGTCATTCGAGGATATGGTCAAGGGAGGACGATCGAGGAGACATAGACGTACAGAACTGGTAGAGCAGCGGTGCACATAAGGGAATCTCTAGCACATAAGGAAGAGGACACGCGGCAGACTATGAGTGGTCAACAGCCGTAACCAACTCTGACATTCTCTGACAAAGGTGACGCGTTTTCTGACACTGAGGATAGTGGAGGCGCGCGATCGTACGGACGAGCAGAAGACAGTTGGCCGAACGCACCTGGCTCGCGCGTGCAACTCAGGTAACTCGCCCTTATAAATAAGGGCGAGAATCCTCATTTTCAGTACGATTTCATGAACTCTTATACTCTCTCATACATTCACATTATCTCTCAAGAGCTGACTTGAGCGTTGGAGGCTCTTCACCGGAAAACACCTCCGGTGTGGGAGTTTCGTGCAGGTTCCGCGTTCAACCGGCGAGGAGAGCAAGCTCAAGGCGAATTCCAGCCGGTCAGGGTGCGAGACCTGTATTAATATGTTATCCTCATCAAATAATGGTTTCGTGTTAGAAAACAAGTCTTTTCGGAGACGTTGGTTATTTTTTCCCTTTTGCCTCTAATTAATCGTATTTCCTTAACTTCTTTAAATGTATACGATTTTGTTTTAAAACGTGATGGACCACGAAATATATGTTATCCACATCAAATAACAGTGTCGTGTTCGAAAACAAGTCTTTCCAGAGATGTTGATTATTTTTTCCCTTTTGTCCCTATTTACTCTTATTTTCCTTGACTTCTTTAAATGTATACGATTTTGCTTCAAAACTCGATGGGGCACGAAATATATGTTATCCAAATCAAATAATGGTGTCTTCTTCGAAACAAGTCTTTCAGAGACGTTGATTATTTTTTCCCTTTTATCCCTATTTACTCGTATTTTCCTTGACTTATGTAAATGTATACGATTTTGCTTCAAAATGTGATGGGGCGCGAAATATATGTTATCCACATTAAATAATGGTTCCGTGTTAGCAAACAAGTCTTTTCGGAGACGTTGATTATTTTTTCCCTTTTGTCCCTATTTTCTCGCATTTTCCTTGACTTCTTTAAATGTATACGATTTTGCTTGACAACGCGATGGTGCACGAAATATATGTTATCCACATCAAATAATGGTGTCGTGTTCGAAAACAAGTCTTTTCAGAGTCGTTGATTATTTATTCCCTTTTGCCCCTATTTACTCGTATTTTTCTTGATTTTTTTAAATGTGTATGATTTTGTCAAAACAGATGGTGCACGAAATATATGTTATCCACATCAAATAATGGTGTCGTGTTCGAAAACAAGTCTTTTCGGAGACGTTGATTATTTTATTCCCTTTTGCCCCTATTTACTCGTATTTTCCTTGATTTTTTTAAATATATATGATTTTGTCAAAACGCGATGGTGCACGAAATATATGCTATCCACATTAAATAATGGTGTCGTGTTCGAAAACAAGTCTTTCTGGAGACGTTGATTATTTTTTCCCTTTTGCCCCTATTTACTCGTATTTTCCTTGACTTCTTTAAACGTATACAATTTTGCTTCAAAATGCGATGGGGCACGAAATATATGTTATCCAAATCAAATAAGGGTGTCGTGTTTGAAAACAAGTCTTTCAGGAGACGTTGATATTTTTTTCCCTTTTGTCCCTAATTACTCGTATTTTCCTTGACTTCTTTAAACGTATACGATTTTGCTTCAAAACGCGATGAGGCACGACATATATGTTTTTCACATCAAATAATGATGTCGTGTTCGAAAACAAGTCTTTCTGGAGACGTTGATTATTTTTTTCCCTTTTATCCCTATTAACTCGTATTTTCGTTGACTTATTTAAATGTATACGATTTTGATTCAAAACTCGATGGGGCACGAAATATATGTTATCCACATCAAATAATGGTGCCATATTCGAAAATAAGTCTTTCCGGAGAGGTTTATTATTTTTTTCCTTTTATCTCTATTTACTGGTATTTTCCTTGACTTCTTTAAATATATACGATTTTGCTTCATATCGCGAATGGGGCGAAATATATGTTATCCACATCAAATAATAGGTGCTTGTTCGAAAACAAGTCTTTCCAGAGACGTTGATTATTTTTTCCCTTTTGTCCCTATTTACTCGTATTTTTCATGACTTCTTTAAATGTATACGATTTTGCTTCAAAACGCGATGGGGCGCGAAATATAGGTTATCCACATCAAATATTGGTTCCGTGTTTGAAAACAAGTCTTTCAGGAGACGTTTATTATTTTTTCTCTTTTGCCCCTATTTACTCGTATTTTCCTTGACGTCTTTAAATGTCTACGATTTTACTTCAAAATGCGATGAGGCACGAAATATATGTTATCCACATCAAATAATGGTGTCGTGTTCGAACACAAGTCTTTCCGGAGACGTTGATTATTTTTTTCCCTTTTGTCCTTATTTACTCGTATTTTCCTTGACTTCTTTAAATGTATACGATTTTGCTTGACAACGCGATAGTGCACGAAATATATGTTATCCACATCAAATAATGGTGTCGTGTTCGAAAACAAGTCTTTTCAGAGTCGTTGATTATTTATTCCCTTTTGCCCCTATTTAGTCGTATTTTTCTTGATTTTTTTAAATGTGTATGATTTTGTCAAAACGCGATGGTGCACGAAATATATGTTATCCAGATCAAATAATTGTGTCGTGTTCGAAAACAAGTCTTTTTGGAGACGTTGATTATTTTATTCCCTTTTGCCCCTATTTACTCGTATTTTCCTTGATTTTTTTAAATGTATATGATTTTGTCAAAACGCGATGGTGCACGAAATATATGCTATCCACATTAAATAATGGTGTCGTGTTCGAAAACAAGTCTTTCTGGAGACGTTGATTATATTTTCCCTTTTTCCCCTATTTACTCGTATTTTCCTTGACTTCTTTAAACGTATACAATTTTGCTTCAAAATGCGATGGGGCACGAAATATATGTTATCAACATCAAATAAGGGTGTCGTGTTTGAAAACAAGTCTTTCAGGAGACGTTGATATTTTTTTCACTTTTGTCCCTAATTACTCGAATTTTCCTTGACTTCTTTAAACGTATACGATTTTGCTTCAAAACGCGATGAGGCACGACATATATGTTTTTCACATCAAATAATGATGCCGTGTTCGAAAACAAGTCTTTCTGGAGACGTTGATGATTTTTTTCCCTTTTATCCCTATTAACTCGTATTTTAGTTGACTTATTTAAATGTATACGATTTTGATTCAAAACTCGATGGGGCACGAAATATATGTTATCCACATCAAATAATGGTGCCATATTAGAAAATAAGTCTTTCCGGAGAGGTTTATTATTTTTTTCCTTTTATCTCTATTTACTCGTATTTTCCTTGACTTCTTTAAATATATACAATTTTGCTTCATATCGCGAATGGGGCGAAATATATGTTATGCACATCAAATAATAGGTGCTTGTTCGAAAACAGGTCTTTCCAGAGACGTTGATTATTTTTTCCCTTTTGTCCCTATTTACTCGTATTTTTCATGACTTCTTTAAATGTATACGATTTTGCTTCAAAACGCGATGGGGCGCGAAATATAGGTTATCCACATCAAATAATGGTTCCGTGTTTGAAAACAAGTCTTTATGGAGACGTTTATTATTTTTTCTCTTTTGCCCCTATTTACTCGTATTTTCCTTGACGTCTTTAAATGTCTACGATTTTACTTCAAAACGCGATGAGACACGAAATATATGTTATCCACATCAAATAATGGTGTCGTGTTCGAACACAAGTCTTTCCGGAGACGTTGATTATTTTTTCCCTTTTGTCCTTATTTACTCGTATTTTCCTTGACTTCTTTAAATGTATACGATTTTGCTTCAAAACGCGATAGGGCAAGAAATATATGTTATCCACATCAAATAATGGTGTCGTATTCGAAAATAAGTCTTTCCGTAGAGGTTGATTATTTTTTTTCCTTTTATCTCTATTTACCCGTATTTTCCTTGACTTCTTGAAATATATACCATTTTGCTTCAAAACACGATGGGGCGAAATATATGTTATCCACATCAAATAATAGTTGCTTGTTCGAAAACAAGTCTTTCCAGAGACGTTGATTATTTTTTCCCCCTTTTGTCCCTATTTACTCGTATTTTTCTTGACTTCTTTAAATGTATACGATTTTGCTTCAAAACGCGATGGGGCGCGAAATATAGGTTATCCACATCAAATAATGGTTCCGTGTTTGAAAACAAGTCTTTCCGGAGACGTTGATTATTTTTTCCCTTTTGTCCCTATTTACTTGTATTTTCCTTGACTTCTTTAATGTATACGATTTTGCTTCAAAACGCGATGGGACGCGAAATATATGTTATCCACATCAAATAATGGTTTCGTGTTTGAAAATAAGTCTTTCTGGAGACGTTGATTATTTTTTCCCTTTTGTCCCTATTTACTCGTATTTTCCTTGACTTCTTTAAATGTATACGATTTTGCTTCAAAATGCGATGGGGCACGAAATATATGTTATCCACATCAAATAATGGTGCCGTATTCGGAAATAAGTCTTTCCGGAGAGGTTGATTATTTTTTTCCTTTTATCTCTATTTACTAGTATTTTCCTTGACTTCTTTAAATATATACGATTTTGCTTCAAAACGCGATGGGGCAAAATATATGTTATCCAAATCAAATAATAGTTGCTTGTTCGAAAACAAGTCTTTCCAGAGACGTTGATTATTTTTTCCCTTTTGTCCCTATTTACTCGTATTTTTCTTGGCTTCTTTAAATGTATACGATTTTGCTTCAAAACGCGATGGGGCGCGAAATATAGGTTATCCACATCAAATAAGGGTTTCGTGTTTGAAATCAAGTCTTTCCGGAGACGTTTATTATTTTTTCCCTTTTTCCCATATTTACTCGTATTTTCCTTGACTTCTTTAATGTATACGATTTTGCTTCAAAACGCAATGGGGCGCGAAATATATGTTATCCACATCAAATAATGGTTCCGTGTTTGAAAACAAGTCTTTCCGGAGACGTTGATTATTTTTTCCCTTTTGTCCCTATTTACTCATATTTTCCATAACTTCTTTAGATTATACGATTTTGCTTCAAAACGCGATGGGGCACGAAATATATGTTATCCACATCAAATAATGGTTCCGTGTTTCAAAACAAGTTTTTCCGGAGACGTTGATTATTTTTTCTCTTTTGTCTCTATTTACTCGTATTTTCCTTGACTTCTTTAAATGTATACGCTTTTGCTTCAAAACGCGATGGGGCGCGAAATATATGTTATCCTCATCAAATAATGGTTTCGTGTTAGAAAACAAGTCTTTTCGGAGACGTTGATTATTTTTTCCCTTTTGCCTCTAAATAATCGTATTTTCCTTAACTTCTTTAAATGTATACAATTTTGTTTTAAAATGTAATGGGCCACGAAATATATGTTATCCACATCAAATAACAGTGTCGTGTTCGAAAACAAGTCTTTCCAGAGACGTTGATTATTTTTCCCTTTTGTCCCTATTTACTCTTATTTTCCTTGACTTCTTTAAATGTATACGATTTTGCTTCAAAACTCGATGGGGCACGAAATATATGTTATCCACATCAAATAATGGTGTCGTCTTCGAAACAAGTCCTTCAGAGACGTTGATTATTTTTTCCCTTTTATCCCTATTTACTCGTATTTTCCTTGACTTATGTAAATGTATACGATTTTGCTTCAAAATGTGATGGGGCGCGAAATATATGTTATCCACATCAAATAATGGTTCCGTGTTAGCAAACAAGTCTTTTCGGAGACGTTGATTATTTTTTCCCTTTTGTCCCTATTTACTCGCATTTTCCTTGACTTCTTTAAATGTATACGATTTTGCTTGACAATGCGATGGTGCACGAAATATATGTTATCCACATCAAATAATGGTGTCGTGTTCGAAAATAAGTCTTTTCAGAGTCGTTGATTATTTATTCCCTTTTGCCCCTATTTACTCGTATTTTTCTTGATTTTTTTAAATGTATATGATTTTGTCAAAACGCGATGGTGCACGAATTATATGTTATCCACATCAAATAATGGTGTCGTGTTTGAAAACAAGTCTTTTCGGAGAGGTTGATTATTTTATTCCCTTTTGCCCCTATTTACTCGTATTTTCCTTGATTTTTTTAAATGTATATGATTTTGTCAAAACGCGATGGTGCACGAAATATATGCTATCCACATCAAATAATGGTGTCGTGTTGGAAAACATGTCTTTCCGGAGACGTTGATTATTTTTTCCATTTTGCCCCTATTTACTCGTATTTTCCTTGACTTCTTTAAACGTATACAATTTTGCTTCAAAATGCGATGGGGCACGAAATATTTGTTATCCACATCAAATAAGGGTGTCGTGTTTTAAAACAAGTCTTTCAGCAGACGTTGATATTTTTTTCCCTTTTGTCCCTATTTACTCGTATTTTCCTTGACTTCTTTAAACGTATACGATTTTGCTTCAAAACGCGATGAGGCACGACATATGTTTTTCACATCAAATAATGATGTCGTGTTCGAAAACAAGTCTTTCTGGAGACGTTGATTATTTTTTTCCCTTTTATCCTTATTAACTCGTATTTTCGTTGACTTCTTTAAATGTATACGATTTTGATTCAAAACTCGATGGGGCACGAAATATATGTTATCCACGTCAAATAATGGTGCCGTATTCGAAAATAAGTCTTTTCGGAGAGGTTTATTATTTTTTTCCTTTTATCTCTATTTACTCGTATTTTCCTTGACTTCTTTAAATATATACGATTTTGCTTCATATCGCGAATGGGGCGAAATATATGTTATCCACATCAAATAATAGGTGCTTGTTCGAAAACAAGTCTTTCCAGAGACGTTGATTATTTTTTCCCTTTTGTCCCTATTTACTCGTATTTTTCATGACTTCTTTAAATGTATACGATTTTGCTTCAAAACGCGATGGGGCGCGAAATATAGGTTATCCACATCAAATAATGGTTCTGTGTTTGAAAACAAGTCTTTCCAGAGACGTTTATTATTTTTTCTCTTTTGCCCCTATTTACTCTTATTTTCCTTGACGTCTTTAAATGTCTACAATTTTACTTCAAAACGCGATGAGACACGAAATATATGTTATCCACATCAAATAATGGTGTCGTGTTCGAACACAAGTCTTTCCGGAGACATTGATTATTTTTTCCCTTTTGTCTATATTTACTCGTATTTTCCTTGACTTCTTTAAATGTATACAATTTTGCTTCAAAACGCGATAGGGCACGAAATATATGTTATCCACATCAAATAATGGTGTCGTATTCGAAAATAAGTCTTTCCGGAGAGGTTGATTATTTTTTTTCCTTTTATCTCTATTTACTCGTATTTTCCTTGACTTCTTTAAATATATACCAGTTTGCTTCAAAACACGATGGGGCGAAATATATGTTATCCACATCAAATAATAGTTGCTTGTTCGAAAACAAGTCTTTCCAGAGACGTTGATTATTTTTTCCCCCTTTTGTCCCTATTTACTCGTATTTTTCTTGACTTCTTTAAATGTATACGATTTTGCTTCAAAACGCGATGGGGCGCGAAATATATGTTATCCACATCAAATAATGGTTCCGTGTTTGAAAATAAGTCTTTCTGGAGACGTTGATTATTTTTTCCCTTTTGTCCCTATTTACTCGTATTTTCCTTAACTTCTTTAAATGTATACGATCTTGCCTCAAAACGCGATGGGGCACGAAATATATGTTATCCACATCAAATAATGGTTCCGTGTTTGAAAACAAGTCTTTCCGAAGACGTTGATTATTTTTTCCCTTTTGTCCCTATTTACTCGTATTTTCCTTGACTTCTTTAAATGTATACGTTCTTGCTTCAAAACGCGTTGGGGCGCGAAATATATGTTATCCACATCAAATAATGGTTTCGTGTTAGATAACAAGTCTTTTCGGAGACGTTGATTATTTTTTCCCTTTTGCCTCTAATTAATCGTATTTTCCTTAACTTCTTTAAATGTATACGATTTAGTTTCAAAACGTGATGGGGCACGAATTATATGTTATCCACATCAAATAACAGTGTCGTGTTCGAAAACAAGTCTTTCCGGAGATGTTGATTATTTTTTCCCTTTTGTCCCTATTTACTCTTATTTTCCTTGACTTCTTTAAATGTATACGATTTCGCTTCAAAACTCGATGGGGAACGAAATATATGTTATCCACATCAAATAATGGTGTTGTGTTCGAAAACAAGTCTTTCCAGAGACGTTGATTATTTTTTCCCTTTCATCCCTATTTACTCGTATTTTCCTTGACTTATGTAAATGTATACGATTTTGCTTCAAAATGTGATGGGGCGCGAAATATATGTTATCCATATCAAATAATGGTTCCGTGTTAGAAAACAAGTCTTATCGGAGACGTTGATTATTTTTTCCCTTTTGTCCCTATTTACTCGTTTTTTCTTGACTTCTTTAAATGTATACGATTTTGCTTGACAACGCGATGGTGCACGAAATATATGTTATCCACATCAAATAATGGTGTCTTGTTCGAAAACAAGTCTTTTCGGAGACGTTGATTATTTTATTCCCTTTTGCCCCTATTTACTCGTATTTTTCTTGATTTTTTTAAATGTATATGATTTTGTCAAAACGCGATGGTGCACGAAATATATGTTATCCACATCAAATAATGGTGTCGTGCTCAAAAACAAGTCTTTCCGGAGACGTTGATTATTTTTTACCTTTGCCCCTATTTACTCGTATTTTCCTTGACTTCTTTAAACGTATACAATTTTGCTTCAAAATGCGATGGGGCACGAAGTATATGTTATCCACATCAAATAAGGGTGTCGTGTTCGAAAACAAGTCTTTCCGGAGACATTGATTATTTTTTCCCTTTATTCCCTATTTACTCGTATTTTCCCTGACTTCTTTAAATGTCTAAGATTTTACTTCAAAATGCGATGAGACACGAAATATACGTTATCCACATCAAATAATGGTGTCGTGTTCGAACACAAGTCTTTCCGGAGACGTAGATTTTTTTTCCCTTTTGTCCTTATTTACTCGTATTTTCCTTGACTTCTTTAAATGTATACGATTTTGCTTCAAAACGCGATGGGGCACGAAATATATGTTATCCACATCAAATAATGGTGCCGTATTCGAAAACAAGTCTTTCCGGAGAGGTTGATTATTTTTTTCCTTTTATCTCTATTTACTAGTATTTTCCTTGACTTCTTTAAATATATACGATTTTGCTTCAAAACGCGATGGGGCAAAATATATGTTATCCACATCAAATAATCGTTGCTTGTTCGAAAACAAGCCTTTCCAGAGACGTTGATTATTTTTTCCCTTTTGTCCCTATTTACTCGTATTTTTCTTGACTTCTTTAAATGTATACGATTTTGCTTCAAAACGCGATGGGGCGCGAAATATAGGTTATCCACATCAAATAAGGGTTCCGTGTTTGAAAACAAGTCTTTCCGGAGACGTTTATTATTTTTCCCCTTTTGCCCATATTTACTCGTATTTTCCTTGACTTCTTTAATGTATACGATTTTGCATCAAAATGCAATGGGGGCCGAAATATATGTTATCCACATCAAATAATGGTTCCGTGTTTGAAAACAAGTCTTTCCGGAGACGTTGATTATTTTTTCCCTTTTGTCCCTATTTACTCGTATTTTCCTTGACTTCTTTAATGTATACGATTTTGCTTCAAAACGCGATGGGACGCGAAATATATGTATCCACATCAAATAATGGTTCCGTGTTTGAAAATAAGTCTTTCTGGAGACGTTGATTATTTTTTCCCTTTTGTCCCTATTTACTCGTATTTTCCTTGACTTCTTTAAATATATACGATCTTGCTTCAAAGCGCGATGGGGCACGAAATATATGTTATCCACATCAAATAATGGTTCCGTGTTTCAAAACAAGTCTTTCCGAAGACGTTGATTATTTTTTCCCTTTTGTCCCTATTTACTCGTATTTTCCTTGACTTCTTTAAATGTATACGTTTTTGCTTCAAAACGCGATGGGGCGCGAAATATATGTTATCCACATCAAATAATGGTTTCGTGTTAGATAACAAGTCTTTTCGGAGACGTTGATTATTTTTTCCCTTTTGCCTCTAATTAATCGTATTTTCCTTAACTTCTTTAAATGTATACGATTTAGTTTCAAAACGTGATGGGGCACGAATTATATGTTATCCACATCAAATAACAGTGTCGTGTTTGAAAACAAGTCTTTCCGGAGATGTTGATTATTTTTTCCCTTTTGTCCCTATTTACTCTTATTTTCCTTGGCTTCTTTAAATGTATACAATTTCGCTTCAAAACTCGATGGGGAACGAAATATATGTTATCCACATCAAATAATGGTGTTGTGTTCGAAAACAAGTCTTTCCAGAGACGTTGATTATTTTTTCCCTTTCATCCCTATTTACTCGTATTTTCCTTGACTTATGTAAATGTATACGATTTTGCTTCAAAATGTGATGGGGCGCGAAATATATGTTATCCATATCAAATAATGGTTCCGTGTTAGAAAACAAGTCTTATCGGAGACGTTGATTATTTTTTCCCTTTTGTCCCTATTTACTCGTATTTTCTTGACTTCTTTAAATGTATACGATTATGCTTCAAAACTCGATGGGGCACGAAATATATGTTATCCACATCAAATAATGGTGTCGTCTTCGAAACAAGTCTTTCAGAGACGTTGATTATTTTTTCCCTTTTATCCCTATTTACTCGTATTTTCCTTGACTTATGTAAATGTATACGATTTTGCTTCAAAATGTGATGGGGCGCGAATTATATGTTATCCACATCAAATAATGGTTCCGTGTTAGCAAACAAGTCTTTTCGGAGACGTTGATTATTTTTTCCTATTTGTCCCTATTTACTCGCATTTTCCTTAACTTCTTTAAATGTATACGATTTTGCTTGACAACGCGATGGTGCACGAAATATATGTTATCCACATCAAATAATGGTGTCGTGTTCGAAAACAAGTCTTTTCAGAGTCGTTGATTATTTATTCCCTTTTGCCCCTATTTACTCGTATTTTTCTTGATTTTTGTAAATGTATATGATTTTGTCAAAACGCGATGGTGCACGAAATATATGTTATCCACATCAAATAATGGTGTCGTGTTCGAAAACTAGTCTTTCCGGAGACGTTGATTATTTTTTCCCTTTTGCCCCTATTTACTCGTATTTTCCTTGGCTTCTTTAAACGTATACAATTTTGGTTCAAATGCAATGGGGCACGAAATATATGTTATCCACATCAAATAAGGGTGTCGTGTTCGAAAACAAGTCTTTCCGGAGACGTTGATTATTTTTTCCCTTTTGTCCCTATTTACTCGTATTTTCCTTGACTTCTTTAAACGTATACATTTTGCTTCAAAACGCGATGAGGCACGAAATACAGGTTTTTCACATCAAATAATGATGCCGTGTTCGAAAACAAGTCTCTCTGGAGACGTTGATTATTTTTTCCCTTTTTCCCTATTTACTCGTATTTTCCTTGACTTTTTTAAATGTATACGATTTTGATTCAAAACGCGATGGGGCACGAAATATATGTTATCC
>CACSLK010003174.1:16995068-17020985 GCA_902706635.1 Striga hermonthica
TTCTCCTCTTGTATTTTATTGCTTTCTAGTTTTATTTTCGAATTCCGAGGACGGAATTCTTTGTAAGGTGGATAGACTGTAATACCCCATTTTATTTTGAATTATTTGCAAATAATTATTGATTATAGCTATTATTAATTGTTTTTATTATTATTATTATTGTTATTATTATTATTATTATTTTAAATGTCTAATTGTTATTAAGTGTTTAAATGCTTATTATTATTATATAAATATAAATTGTGTGTATTATAAATATAGATAATCCGGATTAATTTATAATTCGCAGTCAATCACATCGCTCGAAAAATTCTTGTTATAGCGTTGTATTTTATTTCGGTCCGGTTAAAATTAGTTCCGACCCAATTTAAGTTGAATTCTAGCCCAAATGATATTAGTAAGTTGGCCCAATCTTTGTTTAATTAAGCCAAATGAAGGGCCCAATTTCCAAACCTGTTCCTTCTTCTTCGCACACGCTTCGCGCACGATCGCCCTCTTCTCCTTCAGCGACCAAAATTCCGTTCCTTCTTCTTCGTGATGACTAGGCCCTCAACGGCTCCAATTGGTTGCGATTTTTATGCGATCTTTCGCACGTTCTCCCTCACGTTCGTCTCCTATATCTCGGCTGAGAGAGAAAGGGAGAGACTGGGTCGCTTGAGTTCAATTTCACCATCTCAGATGCTCTAATTTCCCAAACCCCTCTCCCAATTTCAAGCTTTACCGAAATCCCTCAAATTCTTGAAGAATCGCTTAGTTCGAGCTTTGTTCTTCCTCGGCAAAAATTGTTGTCCGCCATTAATTCCGGCAAGCAGCAAGGAGCGACCGTTGTCAACGAAGGATCCTGTCCAGTCGCCGTCCTCCATAGCCGAGCACTTCAAACTTCCGACAACCAGCATCCCCGGTCCTTGTGTTCGAAGGTTTCGAGTTTCGAGTCCCATTCGTTCATCCGTCCGACCTGTCATTCCGAGGTTCCCGAAGACGGGTATTCTATTTCGAACATCCTCGTTCTAATTTCGTACTCGAGTAGTGTCGTTAGATTTATCATGTTCTTGGAATGAGAATTTCTGCTTGCTGTTTAATTTCGATTCATATTAGTCGAGAATTTTGTATGAATTAATGGACTCAAGTTCGTATATTTCAAACTTTGTTTGTTGCTGTAAACTGCTCGTGAGTTTCAGAGCCCCGAGTTGTTGTTCGGAGTCCCGATTTGTTGTTTCGGAGTCTTGCTATTCTTACCCGAGTCACTTTTTATTGTTGTTCGTATATCATTCGGAACATTCTGTATTACTGTCCGTGCTATCGTGTTGCTGGGATTAATTGATTGTTAATTCGATTATCATATATTTATTCGGGTCGTGTTGTTCGTCGTATTGGCATTTCGTGTATTAGTCGTGTGAATTGGAACTCTTGTTTGCAAAAATCGAGTCTTATTTGTTGTAGCTAGTCTCGTTGCTGTGGTGTGAAAAATTTCGAGTGATTCAGAGTCTCAACATTATTGTCCCAAATTGTGTTATATCGTTCGATTGTTTTTGAAATCGTATATTGTCCGTTCGTTCATCGAGCCTTAGACCCGTTTTTATGAAATCTTGAAACTCAAAAAATTTGTTATGTTTTTGATAATTTGTAAAAATTTTTCCAAACTTGTTTTCTGCTAAAAATCACAGTTGAAATCATGTAGAACCTGTTGCCAAAATTTTGTGTCCTACTGTTGCTGTCAAAACTCTGAATTATGTTCAGCTGTTAGTATGTCCGCAGCCTTAGTGTCATATTTTAGTTTCCCATTTAAAACATCAACTGAGCGCGTAGCGCAGTGGTCTTGAGCGCGAATTTCGTGTGCGAGGTCGAGAGTTCGAACCCCAGCTCTTGCATTGGAACCAATTTCATTTTTTTTTATTATTATTAAAGGCTGCTCAGCGCGCGGGCCATATCGCCCGAACTCAGCCCGCGCGCGGCCCAACCTGTCTCCGCAGCCTTCAGCCCGCGAGCCCGCGTGGCCCAGCTCTGGCCCGCAGCCTACAACCTTTGGTTTGAGCGGCCCAAATGGGTGTGTTGGCCCAATTCCTTAGCAAATTATTGGCCCAGTTTTATCATATTAGCCCAATTCGTATTTTAAGCCAATTTTGTGTTCCGGATCCCGTTTTTCGTACCGATTTCAATTTTAAAAATATTTTTAAAATAATAAATTTTAGGAAAAATTATTTTAACTTCCGAGACCCCGATTTACTTCTCCGAGTCATATTTTTTCAACATTAGAGAGTTCCAAGTCCACGAAAAATCCGATTAAAACCCTTAAGTCTTAATTTTTATTAAGTATGGGTTTTATGTTAAGTTTGAGTAGTGAGATAAATTATTGATAAATTATCTCGCTTAAATGTAGGTATTTGAGGAGTCGAGCCTCATCCTACGTACTTGCTATTGTGTGCAATATTCTACGGCAATTTCCAGGTGGGTTGTAATTGTAAAATTTGCTATGCCATATGTGTTTATCATGATGTTGACTTGGTATGATTTTAGTATGTACGTAAACCATGTAGCCTATCGGCGTGAGCCGATTCGGCCGTCGGTACGGTTGTCCCCGTCGATGTAATACGGTTACCTGCGAGGTAAGTCTCCGTAAGACCTAATGAAAGGTCGTGCCTTGTCGTATGGCATGTACCCCCACGAGTTAGGGTAATGAATCCCCTTTCCTTGGCTAATGAAAGATGTGTACACGTGGGTATTATGTTGTGATGTGATTAGGAGACGTGACAGATTAATTGTTTTATGTTCATACTCTAACCTTCTCTTCATTATTTATGTTGTTATATATGTGCATAGTGGTGAGCACGCTTTTCATCTTGTGCTCATCCCCACCTGCTCTTCACCGATGCAGGTTAATCAGGAGCTGGGTGACGAGAAGAGGCGAGTGGGTCGGTCATATCATTATGCCTTTTATGCTTCCGCAGTAATAAATAAAACTTTATGAATCTTTAGGTTGAGACTTGCTTAAACCTTTTTCCAAAACTTATGGCATGTTTGTTTTTGGGAAATTTGTGGAAACCTTGATTATTGGGTATGATGATGTGGTTTGATTATTCATGTTGAGTATTAAGTCTCGTATGATATGTTTTGGTTAATGAAAACTATTTTTGAAAACCGGGTAATGAATCCCCGCGGGCCCAGATAAGACTTGGGTTATGAAAATGTTGTTTAACACCCATTAAATTTCGAAAATGATCTCGAAAAATTTGTACTGATTTTTGGAAATTCTGGAATTTCTGTAAAATCAAAGTGGGGTGTTACAGGGACATAATATATGATAGACTCATGTCTATCCGATACGATGAGGAGGTTATCAGGACAACCATAGGCCCTTTTCAATTGAGTCAAAAACCGACTCCAAGTCTCACGACGCTCTACATCACCAATGCCAACTGCGAGGGGAAAGATTTGGTGATTCCCGTCCAATGTGGCTGCAACAAACATAATGCCCTTGTATTTTCCTTTCAAGTGGGTACCATCTATCACAATTACCGGGACACCAGCTCGTTGAAAGCCCTCAATGCTAGCTCCTAGAGCAAAGAACAAGTGTTGGAATACCTCGCCATCTCGTTGCAGTTCGACAATTGTACCTGGATTACGAACCTGCAACATGTGCAAGTAACCGGGAAGTCGCCCCCATGATTCTTCATGACCTCCATAGACTTTTTCAAAAGCACGGTGTCCTGCTCGGAGGGACACATTGTAGCTGGTCGACAAACCGTGCTCCTCCCGCATTTGTTCAATAATTCTCCGTGTAGATAACATCTGGGGATTTGTCTGAATAGTTGATGCGTAAATATGAGTAAGAACCTTGGAATTAGCCGAACGGTGCCGATTGTGCGTCAAACTCCCTTCGCATGTATGCTCGAGTTTCAAAGTAGTGATTCTACATACATCTCGCTTTGCCCTTGTACATAACTTGTAAGAACACCCTTCATACCGACAAACAGATTTTAACCTAGAAGTGCAGGATTTGGGTGTTCGACACTCAACTTTTTGTTGCAAGTGATACAGTTGAATGGCACAAATCAACTCTTCTTTCGAAAGAAAGACAGACCCCAAAGATAATTCTATATTGTTCGAGGGTAAGTTGATGGGTTGTCTATCTGATCCAGTTGTCGTGGGCGGCATAGGAAGGGACCACATTCGTGGCTCAACGTCGGATTGCCGGGTCCTACCTCGATTCAGATATGCAAGACTTCCAACCTCAATATGGTCGGTGATTAATCTTAACTCTTCAATATGCTCGCTATACCACGCCCTAAAAAGCTTGAACATTTGCTTCTCATGTACCTCTTTGTCTTCGTCGCCTGAGTCACCATTGTGCGTGTTGGTTTGGTCATTATTATTGTCATCGTCACGAGAATGACCTGGTTGGTTCAAACAACCCGCGGTTTGATCATCAGCGCCCCGAGGATATCCAGTATGTGTAAATGAACTAGGGCCTGCTTGATGTGAATATGGGGCCTCGTGGGAAAATGCAGAACTACCAAAACCAAAAGAACTCGGAAATACACCTTGGGATGCCATCATTTGCGTGAAGCTTTGTTGCGCCGTCCCCAGAACACCTACATTTACTCGCTTCTCCAACTCCACGTAAATGTTAGGAGTTTTTTGTTCTTCAATCAGCTCTAAGATATCCTCACTGGATTCAATTTTCATCTTCACTTTTCGTTCCCTTCCATCAAATACTGCGCACAATAAGTACTCAAAATTACAAGGATCAGCCTTCAATAATGCTTGAACACGAGAAACTACTTCAGAATACATTTGTCGGCCGTAATTTATTCTCATCAGCTCTGCCACTCCACCAAGATATAAACCCCCAGAAAACGTACCACCATAGCTCACACATACTCTAACACGGATGCTAGCCATTCAAATAAGTGAACAACAAAAGGAATTAAAACGAAAGAAACAGAAAATTGCAGTAGAGAAGAATGGTGCAGACGTTCAATTGTTAGAGATCACTATTTTTTTGCCTACATGATAAATGCACAGACAAAATCCTCACCTGTGAAAAAGCAGTCAATTAATGAGGTGTGTAACTTATGCGACAGATATGCGATCAAATTCTGAATAGTCGTAAAATTTCCATGACGATATGGCCCTGCGAAAAAATGGCGCGTTATCGTCAATTAAATTATGCTTTATTCGATTTTGTTATGCGATTCTCCTATATGCGAGAAAAAAAATGTCGCATCATTGTCAATTATCCGACGGATATATGCGAAAGTTTTTTCGCATACCAGTAAATTATGCGATTGACTTGGATATGCAATTTCCAGAAAATGCGAATTCAACAAATAATGCGAATTATATGCGAAACGTTTTCGCACAGTCATAAATTTGCAAGGTCGATATAGCCCTGCGAAATAAGGCGCATAATCATCGTAAATTATGCTGCATTCGATTTTGATATGCGATTCTTAAAACTGCGAAAGATGTTCACATATTTGTAAATTATGCGTTTGATGTGGATATGCGATTACAAAAATGCGAAATGTTTTTACATAGTCATAAATTATGCGTCCGCTTGGATATGCGCTGGTTCATTTGGACATGCGACTGTAATATCGCATAGCATTTCGTGAGTTTTGGGGTGTAAAAGAAGTTATTTGATGGGGCGGTGTGTAAAAGAAGGAATAGATTTATAATGGGGTGAAAAAGATTTGGACCCAAATAATTTTGCATGGAAAAACAATAAGAGCATGTTTGGATATAAATTTGTTTTTGTTTTGATTTTATTTTTGATTTGGGTTGGTTAAATTTGAAAAAGTAGGTATGGTTAGTTGTTAGTGGATATAATAAAATAATATTTAAAATAAAATGATTAAAATTAAATTGATGTAAAAGTAAGAGAGAGAATATGTGATGTGATAGTTAGTTAAATTTATGTGAGTAGATGAATAGTGAATTAAGGTTGATGTTATGTGTAAGAATGATTTATTGATATTATTTAATTATATTGATAATATTGATGATAGTGGGTTGAGTTAAAGTTGAGTTAAAAAAAGTGGTTGAGTTAAAAATAATTTGTATCCAATCATGCTCTACAGATTTTAATAATGTATAAACTTTTTTATGATGAACATTTTATGATTGCAGATTACTCCATACCCTAAATCTCCTTCTATTTCTCCTAACTTTCTTGATTCTTTATGCATAATTCTATTATTTTCTACTCTTATATTTACGGGTGTTTTTATCCCTTCTCTAAATGTTGATTGTAATACTATTTGTACTGTGTTTATATGTATATAACTTATCCTTTTCCTATCTCCTTCTTTTATTTTTTCTAATCTTTTTTCTATTTGATTTATTTCAACTAAGGGTGCTTGAAAATTATAATTTGCTTGTTCTATTTTAATTGGTTGTTCTTCATTCATTATTCCGTAATGTATTATATTTTTTCTATTTAGTTTTTCTAGTATACCATTATTTATTCTTTCTTTATTTTCTAAATCTAAATTTCCTTTATTTTTTACTTTTGTTACTACCTTCTTATCTAATAATATATCTGATAAATAAATTCCTTGTTCTTCTATATTTTCTATAACATGATATTCGTTGTCCATTATTTATCTTTGATTATCTTATATTTAGAATTCTTAGCCTTATTTGAACACTTAGAATAGATGCTTGGTATTCGACTTTCTTTATTAACTCTTTAGTCCTGGTAATTGAGGAGGTAATATCATCGCATATTCGGAAATAAACTTCATCGGCTACTGGATGTTCTTTAGGTGTATAAATTTTTACTAGGTTGAATAACATTTGTTCATTTTCTTTTAATATTTTTGTTAATGAAACAATTTGTTCTATTAATGATTTGAGACAATTTATATCCTTATGTATTTCTCTATTTGGCATATACCAAAAATTATTGTTATCCATGAAAGACTGATAAATAACAAGTTCTAACAAGATAGATACAAGAGTACTTGATTAAGAGAGTTACCTGATTCTGTCTGCTCTCAACACAATTCTGAACTTAGTGGCCTTGATGCATACCAGCTTCGGCCTTTTCACAGAACTTCCAGTGCTCCAGAGAGACTATTGCTAAATCAGCTAACACTTGTAATCTTTCTTCTTATATCGTTTCAGTATTTAGAAACTCATTATATATGAAGGTATAAAGCTTTTGAAAGAGAAAGAGTATCTTAAGAAATAATTTTATTTCGAATTGTTGTGTTCTCAAATGAAGTTTGAGACACTTATTTATAGGCGAGAGGTACAACTCTGCCTTTTTACATATGGCTTCACATGGCAGACATATTACATCAAAGAGCTGTATGACTTTAGAAAAGATAAGGTAACGGTGGGTGGTGACTCACCATCCCATTACATTATTGCTCTTTATTATTACAAACGAACAAATTACAAAAGGAGGTGGGATCCTCCACTGTCTGTTCCATGATTAGCGTTATTGCCTTCTATCGTAAGTGCTTACATCATTCCAGGATAGGTTCAAATTCTCCTTGTGATTCTGGGTTGCATAATCCACAAATGTGATCCTCTGTGAATTCCTTCTGTAGCCTGATGCAAATCTCCTTCTTAATTATTTTTGGAATATCAAATTGTATTTTTATTAGTGTATCTAGATATTTGTTGAGTAATTTGATGTCTATCTCTGCTAGATCTCGTGCTTGCATACTTCAAATGATAATGGACTTGGCTGCATAATTAATCCGTCCCTTGATCTTAATGCCTTTGTTTAATATTTATGACATAATTATTAAGGAACTGAATTAATTCGTCCTCATGTTGTGCTTGTCCAATATCTGGATAATTTCCATTGCTTATTCTAATTTGACAAAACTGGATTGCTGGTTGTATTACTTCTTGTGACTTCTCCCACTCCCCAAAAATTGGTGTGGTGGCGAATATCTTCATGAATCCTTCTTTTTTCCCGAGTACGTGCTTACCGTATTGGGAAATTGCCTTCTTGATATTGATCGGGAAGTATTGGAACATATTTGCATCTTTGAAATAAATACAACTTAGTAATCCTGATTGGAACATCATGTATACCTTCATCGGATCTGCTTCTGGTAGAGCGATCGCTTTTGGTCCAAGATATAGACCATCAGTTGGGTAAATGCTTGTCTGCTTATCTTCATCTGTGCAATTAACCACAAACTTGAATTCATGGTCAAAAATAATTTTTGTCAGCTGGGTCATTTATTCTTTTTGTTTTTTGGACTGTATGCTTCCAATTGTAAGTGGTCTGCTGTTTGGAATCTTGCCTAATATAGGCATTTGCTTTTGTGCTGCTGTAGCCGATGCCTGTGCCTTTCCTGCATAACTTGCTTTGAACTGAGCTAGCGCTTCTTTTGCTTCAAAAAGGCTAGAGAATTTTTTATGTATGACATGTTTTCCTGTTATAAACATAGTTGCTTGACTCCATTGGGAAAATATCCCTTGATTAGGACCTATAAATATTACATAACGGGTTTTTGTTCTTTCTTCCTCATCAAAACGAGGTTTTTCTTTTTTCTTTCGATGTTTCAGCCTTTTCATTTTTCTTTTCTTCTTTGCCTTTTTCTGCAAACAATATGACTTTTATTTGGCTAATTTCTTTTTCTTTTTTCTGTATCTCCTCAAAGAGCTCCTCTACTTGCTTTTCTAGCATTTTTAGACTGTCTTCTAGGACTGGTCTGAGTGTTTCATTCTCGTGTTAATGTATCTGCTAAGTAGTTTTCTTTTCCTGAAATATATTAAGATATATAATCAAACTGTTGTGCTTTTAAGTTCCATCTTAAAAGTCTGCCTTTGTTGTAAGATTCTTTTATTCGATATTTTGTAAAATCTTTTGCATACAAACTGTCTGTTTGAAAAATAAATTTGACTGGCTGTAAATCAAGTTTAAATTTTTCCAAAGCATTTATAAAAGCCAATGTTTCTTTTTCATGTGTTGTATAGTTGCGTTCTGCTTGCTTAAACGTTCCTGATACCCATTTGGATAACAGTAATTGCTTGTTATTGGTTTGATCTAATATTAATTGCATAGAATCATTAGATTCACTATTTTCATCCAAACTATCTTTAGTTATCCTTTGTATAAAGGATTTGACTTCAGATGGTTTGTTGTTCATGATAAACTTATGAAACTCTTCATATGCATCTGGAATTGCTTGAAGGAATGCTCCCCATGTATCCTGACTTGCATCAGTGTTTAAAATAAGTAAATCACTAGGCTTTGGTAGATAAAGCCGTGGTAAGTGAGTACATAGTCTTTTTAAGGACTGTACTGCTCTAGTTGCATTATCTGTCCATTTCCATGGTACTTTTTCTGAAATCATTTTTTGTAGTAACTCTCTTTTTTTTTGCAAGAATTTTTATAAAACGTTTTTCTCCAATATATGTTAAACATCCAAGAAATTTTTGAATTTGATTTCTGTTTTGAAGTTGATCGAGAAATTGATGTATTTTTTCAAGTAGATGCTTTTGAGGTTCGATGTAACCTCCTTCGACTATTTTCATTCCCAAAAATTCTGTTTCTGTTTTGCAAATTTTTGCTTTTTCTTTACTTAGAATAACTCCTTTATTTCCTAATTGTATTAAAACCTTTGCAAGTTCTTTTAAATGATCTTCTTTTGTTCCTTGAGTAAAAATAATTATATCATCTATATAGGCAATACTTATTGGTTCTAATCTCTTAAGATTATTATCCATAAAACGTTGATATATGTTGGGTGCTTGTTTAAGTCCAAATGGCATTACATTGTATTCGTAGTGATTTTGAGGTGGACAACTAAATGCTGTTAAAGGTTTCATTTCTTCATGTAACCGTAACTGCCAATATCCTGATTTAGCATCTAACGTACTATACCATTTCGCCTTTTTTATTCGACTAAAAATATAATTTTGTCTTGGTAACTTATATGCATCTCCTTTAGTAGCTTTATTCATTTCTTTGTAATTTATAACCATTCTACATTTTCCTCTTTTTAACTCATTATGATTTTCTACATAGAATGATGCACTATGTGGACTTGTACTAGGTTGTATAATTCCCTTTTCTAACATTTTAGTAGTTTCTTCTTGAAATTCTTTAACATCTCTTTCTGTATATGGTAGTCTGTTTGGCACATTAACTTCTTTGTTAGGATCTATCAATTCTATTTTTACTATCATATTATTTGTATTTTATTTTCATCTAATGGATTTTGACTACATATTTTTTCTAATAACTGATTAACGTGTTCTTCTAACGTTATACTTTATACTTTATAAATTTGGAGTGAAACTTTTCGTAATATTTCCCCCTGTATGAAAGAAGACGTATTATATATTTTTGTAGTAATTATCCTACTAGACTGTGTATCTAATTGTGGACATCTAAGACCTATACTATTTAATCTTTGAATAAATGGACTATATAACTTAAGAAAGTTATTTCCAATTATCAATGGTAAACCTGTATTTTGTTTATAAAGGCTTGGTAAAGGAAATCGTTTTTCTTCTATTAACAATACTAAATCTTTTGCTCTGTAATCAATACTTATTGTTTTATTATTTGCAATTCTCACTATAATTGGCTTGTCTAATTTCTTCCAATATTTACTAGGTAATATAGATTCTTTTGCTAGACATATAGTTGCACCTGTGTCTATATATGCTAATAGAAATTTATTAAACAATTTAACTTTTATAAATGAACTATTTTTACTCATCTTCTGATTTAGATGTTTCCAAATCACTATCTGTTTCAGATTCTAAATCATATATATCAAAGTCTAATAGTTCACCTTCTTCATATTCTTCTTCTATAGGTTAACCTAAAGATAATATCACTTTTAACTTCTTTTCTTTTTCTGGTATGTTTTTAGGACATTCGTTTGCATAGTGTCCCATTTCTTGACATTTCCAACATCTACAATTTTTTTTTTCTTTAGGACAATATTTAGGTTTTCCTAAGTATTTTTCTTGTTTTCTAAACTTCCCTTTATATTTTTCTTTCCACGGTTTTCTAAATGTTTTATATCTTCTTGGTCTATATCGTCTGTTAAACTTAATGTATTTATAATATTTTTTCTTTCTATATGGTTCATAACAACCAAATTCTTGCGGTACACTTTCTAATTGTTTACAACATCTTGAATCGACTTTAGTCATTTCATGGAGTTCTATTTTCCTTATACAGAGTTCATCTCTATATTCTTTTGTATATTTCTAAAATTCCTAGAGTTTTTTCTTCTCTTGTTTCATTAATTTTCTTCTGAATATATTTATTCATTTTATATTTAAGTTTGCTTTCAACTATTTCTATTAGTCCTGATCGATCCTTAATTTTATAAAAATTTTCTCTTACTTGACAGAAGAAATTTTTGATATAACATATATTGCATAACTTCATGTTAGATAGAAATCTAACTACTGTATCTTTTTGTGTTTCTTTTGATTCTTGCCCTGTAATTCCTAAAAATTCTCTTAATAATTTTTTTGCTAATTCTCTTAAGGCTGCTATTTTATATTCTGCTCCTATTTCTGAACCACTAGCTTCAAAATTAAGTAGGATTTGAGTATTTTCTAGATAATCAAATAATACTCTTGATGTTTTATATCTTATGTAATTGACAAAATCTGTTAATGTCATTCCATTTATCATTGAATCATTAGTTTGGACTAATAATTTTAATTGGTTAGTCCAAGTGACTATTAAATCTTCTGCATTGATTGCACAATCTATATTTAATATTCTATTAGATAAATTTCTTTCTTTTTCTAAATATGCTGGTGGTATATTTTTCTTTATTTTTTTCTTGATGATAACTATAATCATTTATATATCTAAAATCTCTAAAACTTATTTCTACATAATTATTTTGTGAACTAGATGCTTCATTATTATTTGTTCTAGGTCGTTTTGGTGATAATGGTGGTGTTGTATGAGGTTTTTGATCAGTCATATTAAATGTGGGTTCATCTTCATCTTCACTATCTATTCCAAAGATTATTCCTTGTTTATCCTCATCATCTATTTTTGCCATTCTAGTTTCTTCAATATTACATTTTTCTAATAGTTGGGTTAATTTATCTATATCATCCATTAGAACTTGTTGGTGGTTCTATTTGAATTGGTTTAAATAACTTTTTCCGCATTTTTTTCCTTTTGTACTAAATCTTGTATTTCTTTTACTGATCCTTTTATTTCTTCTAATTTTTTAAATGATTCTAATTGAGTTTTCTTTATTATTTCTATAAGTGTTCCTATTTATTCTGAGACTCTCGGTGGATCATTCATAAACTATTTGTTTTGTATTGTTTTTATTTATTTTAATAATTTTTGTAGAATTTTCCTTTGATTTTTGCCCATAGCAAAACATGGTGTGGAGATAGTGCATAAAAGGACACATGTCACTTATTCAAGGGGTGAATGCAGTACAAGTAATGGTAGCATCAAATTTTTCCTCCTTTATTCTATCATTTTATCGTTCCCATTTGGATATCATTTTTTAGTTTTGTATATATATCTTTCTCTTTTTTTTTACCGTTTTCATTTTGATATAGGATATTATACCCACAAGGCTAAACCGGTATGTCGTACCGGTCAAAGAGGTTGTACCGTGAGGAAGTCGAGCCAAGTAGCGGAAAGATCGACCAGTCAAACAGTCGACCAGTCAAGCAGTCGAGCAGCCAAGCAGTCGAGCAGTCGAGTCGACCTCAATAGATCGATCACTCTATGGGTTGAAAGTATTCTAGAGATCGACCTAGTCACAGGCACGTGTAAGAGCCTCTAACCGAATTTCAGGGGAATATTCAGAAGGATAATCATCCCATGTGCAGAGGATACGTGGCGAGAATGCATTGGTTGATTGCGACAACCACCTCTGACAACTCCCAAGGCCACCTCTGACATGCGCGCGGTGTATCAGAGTACAGACGGGCAGCTGGGGCAGCCAACTCATCAAGTCTGGGCAGCCCTTAGGACAGGTATCTCACCCCTATATAAAGGGGGTGAGCCTTTCTTCCTTAACACGATTTCCATTATTCAACTCAAGTATACTCATACACATACTTACTTAAGCATCGGAGGCTCTTCACCCGAAAAACCTTCCTGGTGTGAGAGTTATTTAAAGGTTTCCGACATTCTACCGGTGAGGACAATAAACGATCTACCTCAAACCGGGCCAGGACGCTCACACTTGCATTATTGGCGCCGTATGTGGGACCTTTGTTTGAAAAGTTGTGTTTGAAGCTCAGCTATTGCAGACGGAATTCCTAGAACCAATTTGCAGTCGATGTTCGATGGCGCTTGGACGACGACCAGGCCGTTGGGGCAGGGCTGTCCTCCGGGTTTTTCTGGCCCTTCACAGACGCCGGTTACTACTACACCTATCCTGTAAGATGTGGGAGCATCGACGGCGATTCTCAGAGGAGACGCGAGCTCCAGTCGTGCCCAGGAAGTGTGCAGCAGCCGTGGTGGCGATGCCGCCGCCGCAACCAAACCCAGTAGTGCACAACCAAGGGGACCGGCGGCACAAGGAGGAGAACCACCGCCGGTGGATGTGCAAGTCCCTGGTCAGCAGATGGTGGCGATGACCAGGGAAGAGATGCAGAGGATGGTGGCGGCCGCGGCGGCGCAGGCGGTCTAGCAAGCCACAAACCATACGTCTCAGGCTACGACTGTGCCGACCACGGTGGTAGGAGGCCAGGATGAGGATGTGTCCAACTATGGAGATGGAGTAGATGTGAGGGATCGTGCGATGGAGAGGATGGCAGAGCAATTGCGCCAGTTTCAGGACAAGGTCGAAAAGAGGCCGAAAAGAAGAGCTCGAGGATATTCTTTCACGAGGGAGATTCTTACGGCACCCTTGCCTAACAATATTCGGGAGACCAACTTGGTGTTTGATGGGTCATCTGATCCGTCAAGGCATGTGAGGACTTTTGAAAATATGGTTGTGTTGCATGGGTATTCTGATTCTGTGTGTTGCAGGGCTTTCTTATCGACCTTGAGGGGAGGGGCGCTCGATTGGTTCCATGAGCTTCCCCCAGGGTCGATTGCCGATTTCGAGGATTTCGCTGGCAAATGTTTGTAGTTTTTTTGGGCATGTGGTAACCGAGGTACCCGACTCGGGTCGTTCTCAAAGGAAGGCTCTTCGGAGCTTCGTTCACTATCTAGTCGTCAAAATCACACAACCGAAAAGGTCCTAAACATTCTACTTGCAATTTGAGGGTTTGAATTTAAACTAGATTAATCTACGAAATGAGAGCAATTGAAAGCAATTAACTAAGCACGCAAGAAGATGAGAGAAATCAAGGGGGAAAGAGAGATTTTGGTTTGCCGGAGTCTCCATGATCAATCACATGCAAATAACCAAACATTGCCATGCCAGCTAAAACCCTAGGAAGCTAAACCCAACTCTAGAACAAGACGAGCAAGCATTCAACTCCTAATCACACTTAGTCAAGCATTCAAGATCCAAAGATTCGATCTTTTCCTCCAAGCAACACAAACACAATATCGATTTTCACAAAAAGCAAACAAAGATTTACGAAGTAATGAGGCTTAAGACTAAGTACCCACTCTCACACGCGCTTGGGAAGAGAAACGGAGTCAAAAGCTCAAAACGTTACTCGAAACAATGTCGCCGAAAATTCGCCGAAAAACTTGATTCATAAGCTCCAAACCAAAATATAAAAAAAGGAAAAAAAATAGAGAGGATTTTCCCAACTTAAAAGTTGGGAAATGAGGGTTATCTCCAAAAATACAAAGCATAATGTCTTTATATAGCTACACTACAAACACACACTAAAATACACACATTAAACAATTTAGCACTCGCTAGGTAGCGAACTAGTTCGCTAGGCGAATTGGTCTTGTGGTCTTGTGCACAATCGCTAGGCGGCGAACGCATTCGCTAGGCGAACTGGTCTTGTGATCTTGTGCACACTCGCTAGGCGGCGAACGCGTTCGCTAGGCGAACTGGTCTTGTGGGTCTTGTGCACACTCGCTATGCGGCGAACACGTTCGCTAGGCGAACTAGTAATGACTCGATAATGGCTCGGGGGTTCTCGGAATGGTTCATGCTCTCGGAACTTGGCTCGACTCTTCTCTTTCATCTTCCAAAATGGACCTAAAAATTGCACCAAAGACACGAGAAAGTACGCCAAAATACAAACACCAAAGAGAAAATGAAAACACACGGAATCAACTAAAATGGACCGGTTAGACAAGTAAACCAACCTAAAACCGACTCAACTACACATATAAAACACATAAAAAAAGCACAAAAACACAATAAACAACTCCCCCACACTTAGCTTTTTGCTTATCCTCAAGCAAACAAAATAATAAGTAGTTCGAGAAGAAATATCGAGTGGTCCAAAGTTAACAATCATGCGAAAATGAGACTCTCCTTATCATCCGGTAATCATAGAGTCAAACTCAAAATCGAAAACACGTTCCCCACAAAATGAATTCATACAAAACAAAATCTGTCTCAAGTCATCCTACACATGATTATCTCGATTCACGATCCCTTTTTCTACATACACGTGCAAAAAAAANNNAAAAAAAAAAAAACAAACAAACTAAACGAGGTCTACTCAACATATAAGAGAATATAAATAAAACCCATAAATCGACTCCCTTTTCCATTTTTTTTTCTTTTTCTTTTTTCTTTTTTTTACATGAGCCACTTTTTTCCAAATGAGAGCCGTTAGGACAATTATTACTTAGGTTTATCCTCGGGGCTCGTCCTCGCGTTTTCTAGGCCGGTTTCCCGTACTCCTTAACTCGGTTTATCTAGAAGACTAACCGAGCCAAGAGGAGTCTAATCCTTTCAACTCTCACGAACTCATTTTCGTGAGCTTCTTTTTCCAAACGAGATTTCCGAATGAGATGATCTAGGTTAAACCTCGAGGGGTTTCCTCGAGTTTCCTAAACAGGTTTCCCGGGCTCATTATCCCAATCCACGAATTGACTCGGAATAAGAGGAGCCTAATTCGTACTTTCTCGCGAACTCACATTTATTCTCCTTTCTTTTTCATATTTTTTTCTTTTTTTTTTTAAAGGGAGTGACACAATGATACATCAAAAATATAATCACCTCAACACACTTTGATCTAGATGCACCACAAACAAATAGTACAACACGTTTTCAATCAATAAACGAGCATAAGGTAAACGCAACTCAAGTCAACCAATTGAGAATAACAAGGGACAAAACAATTTCGTAATTCAAATGCGAGTCCCACCTTAACAAATTATCATTTAATTCTAGAATACCGTCAAATCATCGAGTTCATAAAGCACGCAAGTTAACAATGAGGAAACTCGGAAACAAACGACAACTCGATAGTAAACTTGGCATCCTACTCGCCTTCCCCGGCAACGGCGCCGTTTGTTTGTAGCTTTTTTGGGCATGTGGTAACCGAGGTACCCGACTCGGGTCGTTCTCAAAGGAAGGCTCTTCGGAGCTTCGTTCAATATCTACTCGTCAAAATCACACAACCGAAAAGGTCCTAAACATTCTACTTGCAATTTGAGGGTTTTAATTTAAACTAGATTAATCTACGAAATGAGAGCAATTGAAAGCAATTAACTAAGCACGCAAGAAGATGAGAGAAATCAAGGGGGAAAGAGAGATTTTGGTTTGCTGGAGTCTCCATGATCAATTACACGCAAATAACCTAACATTGCCATGCTAGCTAAATCCCTAGGAAGCTAAACCCAACTCTAGCACAAGACGAGCAAGCATTCAACTCCTAATCACACTTAGTCAAGCATTCACGATCCAAAGATTCGATCTTTTCCTCCAAGCAACACAAACACAATATCGATTTTCACAAAAAGCAAACAAAGATATACGAAGTAATGAGGCTTAAGACTAAGTACCCACTCTCACACGCGCTTGGGAAGAGAAACGGAGTCAAAAGCTCGAAACTTTACTCGAAACAATGTCGCCGGAAATTCGCCGGAAAACTTGATTCATAAGCTCCAAACCAAAATATAAAAAAAGGAAAAAAGAAAATAGAGAGGATTTTCCCAACTTAAAAGTTGGGAAATGAGGGTTATCTCAAAAAATACAAAGCATAATGTCTTTATATAGCTACACCACAAACACACACTAAAACACACACATTAAACAATTTAGCACTCGCTAGGTAGCGAACTAGTTCGCTAGGCGAATTGGTCTTGTGGTCTTGTGCACACTCGCTAGGCGGCGAACGCATTCGCTAGGCGAACTGGTCTTGTGATCTTGTGCACACTCGCTAGGCGGCGAACGCGTTCGCTAGGCGAACTGGTCTTGTGGGTCTTGTGTACACTCGCTATGCGGCGAACACGTTCGCTAGGCGAACTAGTAATGACTCGATAATGGCTCGGGGGTTCTCGGAATGGTTCATGCTCTCAGAACTTGGCTCGATTCTTCTCTTTTATCTTCCAAAATGGACCTAAAAATTGCACCAAAGACACGAGAAAGTACGCCAAAATACAAACACCAAAGAGAAAATGAAAACACACGGAATCAACTAAAATGGACCGGTTAGACAAGTAAACCAACCTAAAACTGACTCAACTACACACATAAAACACATAAAAAAAAGCACAAAAACACAATAAACAGTAAACTCACCAATCAGTACTCAGGCGCGGTGGCTCAGGAGAAGACTTATTTGACCCTGATGGCCATGAAACAAGGAGAGAAGGAGTCACTGAGGAAGTATGTTGCTTGATATAATCAAACATGTTTGGAGGTGCACTCGGCGTCTGATGAAGTGAAGGCAGGTGGATTGATAAGGAGTCTTCGAGTGGGGCCTTGCCAAACTTCGTTGGCGAAAACCCCTGCTCGATCATACGAGGATGTGTTGAAGAGGTGTAATAAGTATATCAAACTGGAGGAAATGGAAGTGGAGTTTGCCAAGTTGGAAGGAGCTGATCGACCAGAGCCAAAGAAGGGGAAGAGCCCACCAAGAGGGAGGTCACCCAGGAGGAGTTCACCTAGGCGGGGTGGACCAAAAGGGGGATCGCCCGGGAGAGATGGGCGAAATTCGAAACAGGCGCAGCGAGACAATCGGTGGCAGGGGAGGCCACTGTTATTTGAGAGACAGAGGTACCATAATTTCATGCCCTTAAGGAAGGATATGGGGGAGGTACTCGAGGCGATGAAGCAGAATATGGCGAGTGAGGATGTGACCTAGCCGAAGACGAGGTTTACGGGCCCAACTCGACCTAGGTTGGATATTTATTGTCGGTTTCAAAGGGATTATGGGCATACCATAGAGAATTATAGGCATTTGAAGGATGAGATTGAGCGATTGATTCGGGCAGGACACTTGAAGGAGTTTGTTTATCATGATAGGGCGAAGGGAAAAGGAAGGAGGAGGTGCCGAGAGGACTCGGAGGAGAGGACTGATCGAGATGAAGAGGGAGATGATGAGTCGAGGGAAGAAGCTGAGGAAAGGAGATGGAGATAGAGGAAGGCAAGGAGGTGAGGCACCACTGAAGAGGGGAACGATCTATATGATTTCAGGAGGACCGACAAATGGTGACTCAAATAATACCAGGAAGGAGCATGCTCGAGCAGTGAAGAGGAAGATGGAGGAGGTTGGAGTTACCGCTCGCATGCCGGAGATAAATTTTAAAGCAGGGGATGCCGAGGGAGTTGTGTTGCCACATAATGATGCTTTGGTGATTACTGCGGAGGTGGCAGGTTTCGACGTGGAGAGAGTGTTTATTGATACCGAGAGTTTAGTAGATGTGATGTTTTATGACTGTTTTGTGCAGATTAACAACGAGCTGAATATGGAGTTGAAGCCAGTGGTCATGGTTCTTCACGATTTTAATAGAGGCGCAGTAATGCCAATGGACGAGATTAGTTTGCCGGTTGCGTTGGGGTCAGGGATGACGAGAAAAGTGCGGATGGTGAGATTTGTGGTCGTGGGGCGGAATCATCTTACAATATCATTACGGGGAGGACGAGCTTGAACACGTTCCAGGCGGTCGTGTCGACGTACCACATGACGATCAAGTATCATGTGGGTGAAAATGTTGGCGAGATCGCAACGAATCAACTTACCTCGAGGAGTTGTTATCAGACGACGCTGAGTAACAACAAGCAGCTGGCAAAGAGGCAGGCTAAGCCGAAAGAAGCAGAGATTAATCGACCAGGTGGGTTGAGGTCAAAGGAGGAAAGGCAGAGAGCGGAGAAGGGTATAGAGAAGGTGGATATCCAACTAGGTGGAGAAATTGAGGAGATTTAGATGGTTGAAGGGTATGAGGAGAGGAAATTTATAATTGGGAAGGAGCTGGAGGAGCTAATCAAGTCGAGGTTGATTAGTTTGGTAAGGGAGTGTTGTTACCTAAATTTTGGCCTCACCTATTAAGATAGTCCATGTGGATATATATATTAAATCATGTGGATATACATTAAATCAATTATTATATTTTATCTTATTATTAAGGCCCAAAAATAATACCGCTTGTAATAATATCGGGGTCAATAAAAACGAATATAAATACCCCCAATGATGGACAATGAGATAAGTCTGAGGGGCTAAAATAATCTTGATCTGATCTTATAACACAAAAGAGGCGGTGCATGAGAGATTTCTTCTCTCTCTGATCTTCCTAATTGCCCCTTCAATTTTCAATTTTCTTGATCCAAAACATACACCAAGAAATACAGATAAATTCATTAAAGTCGATATATACAGACAACTCTCTGATTCCTTCAATCTATTGTCTTTTAATTCCTGATCCAAAAATTACAAAGAACTCATATTTATCTTACACCTATTATTCACGAAATAGGGGTGTACGTTTTATGTTGTTACAAAATCGTTTAACAACAGTTTCGTCGACAACTCAGCATAAATCATCATTACGTTTGTCCAAGTGGCGAGTTATCAAGAAAAGCAGCTAAGAGCCGCCTTTGACCTTTCAAAATGTAATGATTACTGTACGAATAAATATTGTACTTAAATATAAAAGGAGAAAAATGAATCTCCAGAGGACAAGACATACAATAATAATAAGACTTTACTACAAACATTCCATCTCCTTTTACAATATACCAGTTCTTATCGTTGAATATTTGATTGTACTCTAAATTTACTACAATCAGACCGTTGTTAATTCCCGTTTGACAACAGGGAGTTTGCGTATATTTTTGCCTACGCGGTGGAGGAGTTGACAGGGATAAGTGCGGAGGTGATTGAGCACCGTTTAAACATCGACCTCAGTGTGAGGCCGGTGAAGCAGAAGAGAAGGCACCATGGAGCGGAGATGGATAAAATTATCGAGCGGGAAGTTGAGAAGTTGTTGGGAGCAGGGCATATCAAGGAGATTCAATTTCCTGAATGGTTATCAAATACGGTGATGGTGTCGAAGGCCGTAGAGGAATGGAGAATGTGTATTGATTTTCGTGATCTGAATAAAGCATGCCCGAAGGATTTATACCCGCTTCCCCGGATCGACCAGCTGGTTGATTCAACTGCGGGATGCGAATTGCTGAGCTTGATGGATGCCTCCCAGGGGTACCATCAAATTCCCTTGGCGAGAGAAGACAGGAAGAGGTAAGTTTCGTGATGAGTCGAGGAACTTATTGTTACGTGGTGATGTCGTTCGACCTAAAAAATGCAGGTGCCACGTATCAAATGTTGGTCGACAAAATTTTTAAAGAGCAATTGGGGAGGAATATGGAGGTGTACGTGGATGATATATTGGTGAAGAGTAAAGAGGAGGTGAATCATGTGCGGGACTTGAGAGAGACGTTCTTAACATTGAGGAGGTACGGGATGAAGTTGAACCCAGCCAAGTGCTCGTTCGGGGTAAAGTTGAGAAAATTTATGGAGTACTTGGTGACCAAAAGGGGTATCGAGGTGAATCCGGAGAAGGTGCGAGCGGTGATGGAGATTAAATCGCCGACGAATGTTAAAGAGGTGCAGATCTTGGTTGGTCGAATCGCGGAGCTGAGTCGATTCATATCAAAGGTGGCAGAGAGAAGTGGTCCATTGTTCAAAACATTGGTAGAAGAGTGCGAAGTCTCAATGGACGGAGGAGGCTCAGCAGAATTCGAGGAGTTATGGGGAGTGTTAGCCAATCTTCTTTTATTGGCCAAACCGGTTCAAGAAGAGGATATGGTGCTATATATCTGTATTGGAGAAAGGGCTGTGAGCTCGGTGCTGTCACGAGAGGAAAGGGTGGCGCAATTTCCTATCTATTATGTGAGTAGGGTGATGCAGGGAGCCGAGATGAGGTACTCAGAGATCGAGAAGTGTGCTCTGGCGGTGGTTGTAACTGCTCGAAAGCTGAGGCCTTATTTCTTAAACCATAAAGTGAAGGTGAGAACGAATATGCCGCTGGGAGAAATGCTCAGACGACCCTCAGTTTCTGGTCGATTGGTGAAATGGGCGGTCGAGCTGAGTGAATATTCATTAATGTATGAGTCGAGGAGGGCTATAAAAGCTCAGGTGTTGGCAGATTTTATCCATGAGGTTACGGAGATCGAGGAGGAATCTGGAGGAGTATGGCAACTATTTGTAGATGGATCGGTGGCAAGAAGTGGAGCAGGATTGGGAATGGTGGTCGTTTCCCTTAACGACGATTATTTGGAGTTTGCGGCCAAGATGGGATTCAGAGTGTCTAATAATGAAGCTGAATACGAGGCGGTGATCAAAGGACTGCAGTTAGCTATGGCCGGAGGAGCTCGGAAGGTGCAAGTACATTCTGATTCCCAACTGGTAGTTGGGCAGTTTCAGGAGGGTTTTGAGGTCAAGGAGGATCGAATGCAGAAGTATGTTGACAAGATGAAGAAGTTAAAGGAGGAGTTCAATTCATTCGAGCTGATACAAATTCCTCGAGGAGAGAATGGTAGAGCCGATCTGTTGTCAAAGATTGCCCAGATTTTGGTGGATTTTAAGAGCAGAAGTGTGACTTTTTATATTTGGAGAAAAGTATGGTCGAGGCGGAGGTAGTTGAGATCGAGGAGGCCGAGTATTGGAGGGCCCCGATCCTTAGAGAGTTGAATGAGGGGGCAATGAAGGTAGTAAGGAGGTTCTTCGAGCATGAAGGTATTCTTTATAAGCGGTCGTATGCTGGACTGCACCTACGATGTGTGACCAAAGAGGAGGGGCGACAAGTGCTGAGAGAGGTGCATGAAGGGTGTTGCAGTGGTCACAACAAGTCGGGGGCTTTAGTTGCAAAATTTCTGAGGACGAGGTATTTCTGGCCGACGATGAAGGAGGACGCCAGGGTGATGGTGAAAAATGTTTACCATGTCAAAGCATGGTCCGCTGATCCACCAACCGGCGGAAGCGATGACAACAATGAGTGCCCCGATACCATTTGCTCAATAGGGGATTGACCTGGTGGGGCCAATGCTACAAGGAACCGGGCAGAGGAAATTCTTGATTGTGGCGGTGGACTATTTCACGAAGTGGGTGGAGGCCGAACCTTTGGCAAAAAGAACAGAGGAGAAAGTCATCAACTTTTTATATAACAATATTTGCTGCAGGTTCGGCGCCTCCAAGGTGTTGGTGTCCGACAACGGGACTCAATTCAATGGCAAGCAGATTCGAGCATGGTGCGAGGATATGAAGATCGAACAACACTTTGCCTCCGTCGCTCATCCGCAAGCCAACAGACAAGTCGAGGTGACCAACAGGATTATAATGAACAGGCTGAAAACAAGGCTGGAAAAGACCTCGGGGGCGTGACTTGATGAGCTAACTTCAGTACTTTGGGCATACCGCACTACCCCGAGGTCAACAACAGGAGAAACCCCATTCAGTCTAGCCTATGAAATGGAGGCATTGCTGCCAATTGAAGTTGAGCTATTGTCACAAAGATCGAGCACATATGACCCGGATAAAAACGAAGATCTAATGATGGCGACCTTAGATACAATCGAGGAACTTCGTGAAAGAGCATTGATCAGGGTAGAAGCATACATGCAAAGGATGCGAGCAGCCCATGACAAGAAGGTGAAAGTTCATAGATTCCAAGTAGGTGACTTGGTCTGGAAACGTGTCGATGTGCTAAAGAATGTGGGAAAGCTGGAGCCGAACTGGAAAAGACCATACTTGGTCGAGAGGGTGCATGCGGGAGGAGCATATTCTCTAAAGGATGCGGAAGGACAATCACTAGCCAGGTCATGAAACATTGCTAATCTGAAAAAATACTATGCGTGAATTTTTTTCTTTTTTAAGAAAATTTTGAGAAAATCGAACGAAGATGTAACTCACACGATTACTCAAATATTAATGAATTTTTTGTTCCCTTATGATGCATTCGCTTTATTGCGCACTTTCTTATGCTTGGAATTTTGGTATGATCTGGATGACAGGATGTGTAATGTGATGTAATCCGGCAGCAGCTTGCTTCGAACACCCTTTGGGATGGGCAAGTTGGTTGAATGCTCACGCCTCCGGGCTGGGTGGCCTCCTGTTTGGAACCTTCCTCGATTGGGTGGGCAAGTATGAAGACAAACCCACCATGACTAAGGCCTTCGGGCTGGGTGATCGCTTGTTTGGAACATCCCTTAAGATAGGCAGGTTGGTTGAATGCTCACGCCTCCGAGCTGGGTGACCTCCTGTTTGGAACATTCCTCGGTTGGGTGGGCAAGTGTGAAGACAAACCCACCATGACTAAGGACTTCGGATTGGGTGGTCGCTTGTTTGGAACATCCCTTGGGATGGGCAGGTTGATCGAATGCTCACGCCTCTGGGCTAGGTGACCTACTATTTGTAACATTCCTCGATTGGGTGGGTAAGTATGAAGACAAACCCACAATGACTAAGGCCTTCGGGTTGGGTGGTCGCTTGTTTGGAACATTCATTGGGATGGGCAGGTTGGTCGAATGCTCATGCCTCTGGGCTGGGCGACCTCCTTTTTGAAACATTACTCGATTGGGTGGGCAAGTGTGAAAACAAACCCACCATGACTAAGGCCTTCGGGTTGGGTGGTCGCTTGTTTGGAACATCCCTTGGGATGGGCAGGTTGGTCGAATGCTCACACCTCCGAAATGGATGACCTCATGTTTGGAATATTCCTCGATTGGGTGGGCAAGTGTGAAGACAAACCCACCATACTAAGGACTTCGGGCTGAGTGGTCGCTTGTTTGGAACATCCCTTGGGATGGGCAGGTTGGTCGAATGCTCACGCCTCTGGGCTGGGTGACCTCGTGTTTGGAACATTCCTCAATTGGGTGGGCAAGTGTGAAGACAAACCCACCATGACGAAGGCCTTCGGGCTGGGTGGTCGCTTGTTTAGAACACCCCTTGGGATGGGCAGGTTGGTCGAATGCTCACACCTCTGGGCTGGGTGACCTCCTGTTTGGAACATTCCTCGATTGGGTGGTCAAGTGTGAAGACAAATCCACCATGACTAAGGCCTTCAGGCTGGGTGGTCGCTTGTTTGGAGCATCCCTTGGGATGGGCAGGTTGGTCGAATGCTCACTCCTCTGGGCTATATGACCTCGTGTTTGGAACATTCCTCGATTGGGTGGGCAAGTGTGAAGACAAACCCACCATGACTAATGCCTTCGGGCTGGGTGGTCGCTTGTTTGGAACACCCCTTGGAATGGGCAGGTTGGTCAAATGCTCACGCCTCCAGGCTGTGTGGCCTCTTGTTTCGAACATTCCTCGATTGGGTGGGAAAGTGTGAAGACAAACCCACAATGACTAAGGCCTTCGGGCTGGGTGTAGAAGTATGAAGACAAGAACATCAACATGGAACTCAATGAAGCAAACACACCGCGGATAGATTTTCGAGCCAAGAGGACGAGAACGGAGACATAGGGGTAAAAGAGGAGTCCAATGGTGCGAAAAACCCATCACGTTTAAGGCCACGAGACTAGATGGTCGCATGCTTCGACCACTTTTGAAGGTGGGCATGTGTTAAAAATTAAAACCTCCGTGAGCCTGGATGGTCGCATGCTTCAACCACCTCTGAAGGTGGGCATGTGTTAAAAATTAAAAATTCATCACGTTTGAGGCCATGAGGTTGGATGGTCGCATGCCTCGACCACCTCTAAAGGTGGGCATGTGTAATGATGTATATCATAGTCAAAGTTTTAGTTATACAAAATTTGCTACATTTATGGTCCAAGTGCGGAAGAAGATGACAAGGGTTGATTAAAAATCAAGGGTACAAACACAAGTTAGATTACGGAGAACGTGTCAATTATATGTTAAGGTTCGTCTCGACTACCCAGTTGAGGAGTTATGAAAAGTTACTAAATCACAATATGAAGAAAATGGCAAAACATCAAGGAAACAAAGATAGTTCGAACAAAATATTTTCATTACAAAAAATTAATACAACAATTCATCAAAATACAAGATGGAAAATCAGAAAATACAAAATACAAAGCTAAGCTACGAAGGGGGGGCGACAGAATTAGGAGCAGCGGCGGAGTCAGCATTGCTCGAGCTGGCGTTTGGTTCGGGCAGATGGCTAGTTCCCAAGGTTGAGTCGCATGCCTCATTAAGTGGGCGTCGTCGAATAGATTCAGCCATCGCGACCAACATGGCAATTGGAGGAGTCGTGTCATCGGGCAAAGCAAAGGTTTTCTTCAATGTATCTGATCGAGCCAAGGTTCTCTCGAGCAGCCCTGACCACCACTCATGTTCGAGCGGTAAGTTAGGATCACCCCGGAAGCTAGAGGGAACCTTAGGCAAGGCATCCCAGATAGCCCCCGGGTCGAGCTGCTTGAAATCATCCTCGGCAATCTGCTCGCTCGCCTTCTGCAGGGCAAACTGAAAACAGTCTACCCCGAAGTCCTGGACCTCCTTAAAAAATTGTGGTAACTGCATAAAGTCAGCCACCACTTGCGCACGATGTTCTCGGAGGAAGAGCTACCCCGTTGTAGTGGCCCACATAATATGCCTAGCTCGAAGAGCGGTGGCATTAGCGTACCGCTGTTTCTCGTGCTCATGAGCAAC
>CACSLK010003174.1:17021131-17033134 GCA_902706635.1 Striga hermonthica
TCCTTTTTAACAAGATCTTCATAAAGGGACTTAATCTTGACTTTGAACTCGGCTTTCTGCACTTTTTGTGTCTCGCGGAGTTGATTTTTGTGGTGCAGGAGGGATGCATTCTTGTCCTGCAGAGTGTCGAGGACGTCCTGGAGCTTCTTAATGGACTTCCCAGAGCTGTCTCAAGCTTCCATGGCCAAAGGCAGAAATCTAACCAAACCCTATAACCAGAGAAAACATAACAGTTCAATATATATATATAGCAAGGAAAGATGATAGAAGAAGATCAGAGCAATCATAGGACGAGCAATACCTCGGCAAGCCTGTACAAGCTGGTCACCAAGCTTTGGTAGAGTGACGCNNGTCGTCTTCGAGGAGTGCGCCCTCGAGACGATCAACTACCTCAAACCAAAGAAAATAAAGAGTCTATGCTTCTCTCCACTGCCCAAGGCCTAGCTAGAAAACATAATCTCCAAACCAACACAAACACAAGACAAAAAAAAATAAAAGAAAATCAACTACAACTGCAACTAACTAACCCAACCAGAAGTGAGGCCTGCAGCAGAGGAACTAACCTCAGATTGTTTGATTGAACTAACCTGGCTGTTGGGACCAATGAAGATCTCGTTATGCACAAATCATGAATTCAATAGCAAAACGTAAACCTATGCGCAGCGGATCTAAAGGTTTGCGTAGAGAACTTACGGCTTAAAATTTATGGTGATCTGGCTGATCTTCTGGATGGCCGTACACAACATACCAATGAATTGTTAACTTCAAATCGCGTCCTAGGATTGCACGAACAAGATCGGTTCGAAAACCGGATCAAACGAGTGCAAAACGAATGAAGACAAGTTACAGTCTTGGGACCTTGCAGCGGCGCGTTCAGGAGCGTGGATGGTCGGACAGCTTCGATCTCGGAAGCGTGGGAAAGCTCTCGTTGAGACGGTCGTCTGGTTATGTTGCACGTCTTGATCAGACCTCCGGTTAGTTCTGTACGACCAAATATATTTCGTGTCACTTTACCCAAAGATCTTCTACTGTATATCTCAAACACCTCTTAATCTTGTACCAGTGGAACAACAAGAAGAAGATAAAGCTCGAATGGGAATTGAGAGAGAGAAGAGAGGCGTGGGGCGTGATTTCCAAGATGTGGAATTCTCTTCTCTTCCCATGAGCTTAATGATGTATATATAGAGCTACAGTAGGGATCCTTTAGGAGATTAAGATTAGGGCTTCTTAATTAATTAAAATACTTGTAGACCAAGCCACTTATTTTAAGTAATTATATAATATTAAATGGGCCACCAACATATTATTATTGCACTCCCTTTTCCTAGCCCAATTTACAATTGAGACTCCAATAATAATTACTCGATATATCTTCCCATGTTTAAGATATAATGTCCATTAATTAATTCGATTACTGACAATCAAGAATAATTAATTTATTATTATTTTACCGAAGCTAGAACTCGTTCATCACATTATTACTATGCCGGAATTTAATCCACCTGCAGGGTTTAGCATAACAATCCTTCATGGACTGACTCCGGGGACATCATCAAACTAACGCACATGGTGACCGTAAATATCCTAACAGCACATCCTACATGTAGCAATATTACCCAAGACAGAGGGTCTATTGGCAGTACTAAGCCTCACCCATGTGAATCAAAGTAATAAATACTACACATATATGTGTGTTTAATATCTTACGGGTTAAGAGTACGCAGTAATTAACCGAGGCCTAGTTCGTTTACGACGATCAGTATAAAATGAAATGCTCCTCTCTGGGATCCTGTTCAATACATAAATGTACTAGTGCAACTAATTAGTCAAGACAAACTGTACAGTTGACACTACAACTGTTCGCGATGGGGTGTTCATGTCCATCTGGGTTGTGAACTACTTATTCTTGTTTCGCGAGTAACTGATAGCATGATCTTCGGTTCGCCCGATGACGACCCATTCTATCTAATGCAAAACAACAGAACGTAGAACTTGTTTAATCTAACATATTTCTCATTCATAAAGGGTAAAAGTGTAATATCATCCAAAACCAAGCTTTCTGTATATAACACTAACAATCTCCCACTTATGTCGATCCTATCGCCATGCACTTGACTCACATTCTTGTCAAGTGTTTGACGAAGACCTTCTTCGGCAAACTCTTCGTGAAAGGATCAACTAGGTAGATGCAATCTTGGCAACATCAACGTCTCCTCTACCAACTATCTCTCGGATCAGATGGTACTTGCGCTCTATGTGTTTACTTGCTCTGTGGGCTCGTGGTTCCCTTGAGATTGCTACTGCTCCACTGTCATCACAGTACACGGTGATACCACGTGGCAAACTCAGAATCACCTCTAAGTCCACCAAGAAGTTTCTGAGCCAAAATGCCTCTTTCGCTGCCTCTGAGGCTGCTATGTACTCGGCTTCCATGGTGGAGTCTGCCACGCATTTCTGCTTAGCACTCCTCCATGAAATGGCTCCACCTCCCAAGGTAAACACATAACCAGAGGTTGACTTACTCTCATCCCTATCTGACTGGAAATCATAATCACTATATCCCAGAGGTAACAAGCTGTCTGAACGGTAAACTAACATGTACTTCTTAGTCTTTCTCAAGTACTTGAGTATATGCTTCACCGCAGACCAATGTTCCCTACCCGGATAACTTTGATATCCGGCTACTAAGCCAACGGCGTAGCTGATATCTGGTCTGGTACAAAGCATAGCATACATAAGACTTCCTACTGCCGATGCATAAAGAACTGTATTCATGTCCTCAATCTCTTGAGGCGTCGTAGGAGACATCTCCTTAGAGAGAGGGATTCCTTTCCTGAAAAGCAATGTACCTTTCTTGGAATCTTGTATGTTGAACCTAGCCAAGACAATATCTATGTATGATGACTGGGATAAGCACAACATTCTCTTCTTACGGTCTCGTACGTCCCTAATACCAAAAATGTGTCCTGCTTCTCCTAAGTTCTTCATATAAAACTGCTTAGACAACCACACCTTTACGTCTGACAACTCCTTCTTAACGTTTCCAATAAGAAGTATGTCATCCACGTACAGCACAAGAAACACCATCATGCTACCACTGATTTTCTTGTACACACAGTGCTCATCCAAACATTGAGTGAACCCGTACGACTGGATCACCTCATCGAACAGAATATTCCTAGATCTCGAAGCTTGCTTCAATCTATAAATGGACCGATTAAGCTTACACACTAGATGCTCACGTCCTTTTGCAATGAATCCCTCTGGTGATGCATATAGATGTCCTCCTGAAGGTTTCCGTTAAGGAAAGTCGTCTTGACATCCATCTGTCATACCTCATAATCCATATGAGCGGCTACAACCAAGAGAATCCGAATGGACTTAGGCATAGCTACTGGCGAAAAGGTCTCATCATAGTCTATACCCTCAATCAGGGTATAACCTTTCGCAACAAGCCTAGCTTTGAAGGTCTGTACCTCTCCATCCAATCCTCACTTTCTCTTGTAGTTCCACTTACATCCAATGGGTCGTACCCCATTGGGTGGTTCTACAAGATCCCAGACTTGATTAGAGTTCATTGACCCCTTTTCAGCATTAATTGCAACATTCCATGATTCTGCATCTTTATCTTGGAGTGCCTCGTTGTAAGTTCTTGGGTCCGATTCTAGGTTTCCTAGAACTGAGCCCTTAGACTCCCCAAGACCCATCCATCGGTCGGGTAATTGAGAAACCCTCCCACTACGACGAGGTACTGTCTGCACTGGTACACTCCCAGTGTGCTGTGTTGCAGTATTATGTGATTTATCTACTTGCGCACTCGGTGGGGAACTATCGACTTCACCCCTCAACTCCTCTAAGACTAGTCAACTCGCGGGCTTGTGATTCATAATATAGTCTTCTTCCAAGAATCTAGCGTTCGTGCTAACGGTCACCTTCTGATCCTCAGAACTATAAAATAATCCACTTTTCGTTCCCTTGGGATAGCCTACAAACACTTGTGCTTCCGAACGTTTCTCCAACTTTCCATCTTTCTACACTAACACGTCTGCAGGACTACCCCATACTCGAAACTGTGAGAAACTGGGCTTGCGCCCTTTCCACATCTCATAAGGAGTAGTTTCTACTGACTTTGAAAGAACCATGTTCAGAATATACACAGCTGTTTCTAAAGCCAATCCCCAGAACGAATCTGGTAACTTTGAATAACTCATCATCGTCATCACCATTTCCATAAGAGTCCTATTTCTTCGTTCTGCAACCCTGTTCTGATGGGGCGTGCCGGGTGCGGTCAATTGGGATTCAATCCCAGCTTCTGATAAATATGTCCTGGACTCTCTAAAGAGGTATTTGCCACCTCGATCGGATCGAAGTGACTTGATACTTTACCATGTAGCTTCTCCACAACTATCCGGTACTCCTTGAATTTTTCAAAGCATTCGGACTTGCGGTGCAACAGATAATTGTACCCAAATCTCGAGTAATCATCTATAAAAGAGATAAAGTACTCGAAACCTCCTCTAGCCTGGATCGTCATAGGACCACATAAATAAGAATGAATCAATCCTCGGACTTCTTGGCTCCTATACCCCTTTGCCGTAAACGGCCTCTTGGCCATCTTACCTTCTAGTCATGCTTCACACGTTGGATAGTGCTCTTCCAATGGACCGAGAAGTCCACTGGCCACTAACTTTTGATTCCTCCTTAGGTTGATGTGCCCAAGTCAAAGGTGCCAAAGATATGCTTGATTCATACTCGAAGATTCCTTCCTCTTATTAGATTTAGTCGTGACATTATTCAATTCAGTTTGTTGCAGTGTGGGAGAGTTTGGTTTGAGAACATATAAATTGCCAACTAATGAACCAGAACAAATGAAACGCTTTCCATAACGAATAACAACCATGTCATCAAACGTAAACGAAAATCCATCTGAAACTTAGAAACTGAAACAAGATTCTTTCTGAAACTAGGAACATAAAGAAAATGTCTCAAAACCATAATACTACTATCAAAAGATAGAATAACGTCTCCCACGGCAACAACTGCGACTTTCGTAGCATCACCCATGTAGACGGTTATCTCTCCCTCCCTAAGCCGTCTGGTTTCCTACAACCCCTGCAATGAATTGCAGACATGATCAGTGGCTCCAGTATCTACACACCAGGTTCTGGTAGATACAACCGCTAAACATGTTTCTACGACATTAATGAGAGAGTTACCTTTCTTGAGGAGAGGGCAGTCGACCTTCCAGTATCCTGACTTGTTGCACTTGTGGCATCTATCTTTCGGCTTCTTTTCCAGAGACTGAGGGGGCGGTCGCTGTACCACTGGGGCATCCTGCACCTTTGCCTTTCCTGCAGACTTCTTTTTTTTCCTGCCCTTGTGAGGCCATGAAGATCTAGCCTGCTCGACAACCAGTGCGTGAGGCGCCTAAGTGAATAAGGCCTTCGCCGACTGAAGCTCTACTAACAGTTCTGGAAGAGCCATATGCATCTTGTGCATGTTGTAGTTCAACCGGAACTGATCAAAACTCTTCGATAGAGATTAGAGCATGATATCAACCTGGGTTTCCCAGTCAATAGGACTTCCCATAACCTCAAGCTCATAGAGTAGCACCATAACCTTGAGAGCATGCTCCCTTACGGGTGTGCCCTCTGCCATGCGCGTAGTCATCAGAGCACTCATAGCCTCTTGCCTAACAGCCCTAGACTGGTGTCCGAACAGATTCCTGAGATTGAGAAGTATATCTGTCGCAGTGTTCATAGACTGATGCTGATGTTGAAGAACATTTGACATAGATGCCAGAATGTAACACTTCGCCATCTCATCGGCCTTTTTCCACCGGGCATACTCCCCTTTCTCCTGCTCAGGAGCATCAACCGCGGGCTCTGCCGGCCAAGACTCAGTAATCGCAAACTTATAACCCTCAACAGTCAACACAATGTCTAAGTTCCTCTTTCAATCAATGTAATTAGGACCAGTAAGTTGATTTTCTTTTAGAATGACAGATAACGGATTGAACGACATGATGAATATATGAGAAACACGAAAATAATTTTACAGATTAAACACATTTGAATTTAACTGCTAATATTGATATCCTCAAAACAATATTAACTTAAATTCACCAACATCTAAATACACCGAGAGTTAATGCATGATGCGAGGGCAACTCTACACAACTCAACATTCGCAAGAGAAGGGCTTTCAAAGGCCCATTAATTTCCATAAGTAAAAACCAAATTCATGACGAATAAAATTAATAGTCGGTCTCCATTTGGCCATGCAATAAATTCAGGGACCTCGAGGGGTGTTATAAATAAATCACATTCTAAGTGAATCCCATTTCTCGATCCTGAGTTCATACGAATTCAATTATACGTCATCCGAGGGGAAGCCCGTACTCTCCCATAAGACTCCCTCTAATCGTCTAATTAGAAATTCGTCCTGGTAATTTCCTACAATTAATCTTAGTGATGTTACCCGAGGAGGAGCCCATAACCGCAATTAATTGATTTACTGACAAATTAGAAATGGAAGCCTTAGGAATTTTACAATTAACTTTAATTTACAATCCCTTCTCAAACTTAGTATAATTTAAATGAGGATTTTTACTTATTTAAATATTCATGCAATTCTAAATTAATCGTATGTAAATGCAAAAACTAATTAACATGCATAATTAAATATGCAATTCTAAATTAATCTCATGCAAGTACAATAATTAATTAACATGCATAAATGAATAAATAAATAAATAATGGTATAATGAATTAAAATAAATAAATAAATAAATCCACTATTATGGCCATTAAATATTGAGTTCCCATAAACAAAGAAACCTTGTATTTTCTTTCCCTGTTCAACTGGAACTCCCACTGCAGTAGAATCCTTGTCGATCTTGTACTGCTTGGACACCAAGTAAACCTCTCCATCGCCGTCAGCCCGCCAGCCGCCGCCGCCGCCGGTGGTCGAAAAATATTATTTTTTTCTCTCGCGTGTCCGTGCGCGCCTCCGGGCTTCGTCCCGGTTGGTCTTTCGAGGCTCGTTGATCTCTTGTGATCTCCCGAAAATTAATCCACGATCACCAAACGAAAAATATAATTTACAAAATTACATAATCCGATCCTAGATCCAACGAATGGATGTACATGTTTTCTAAACAGAATAATTAAATCTATCCGGTCAACCCCAGGACGATTAATTATTACAAACATTCATCCATCAAATTCCTCGACATGTCCGAGGCTTTAAAAACAAATTTCACATTCATCAACATTCATCAAACACATAATGGGCCATAATAGTGGATTAATCTACCTGCAAAACCGAGTTATGCGAATATAATACAAAATATGGCTGCGTTTGAACATATCTTGACAAATAAAGCTGTAAAAATAGAACTTGTACACAATGAATTAAACAAAGCTCTGATACCACTTGTTGGGATCAATGAAGATCTCGTTATGCACAAATCACGAATTCAATAGCAAAACGTAAACCTATGCGCAGGGGATCTAAAGGTTTGCGTAGAGAACTTACGGCTTAAAATTTATGGCGATCTGGCTGATCTTCTGGATGGTCGTACACAGTACACCAATGAATTGTTGACTGCAAATCGCGTCCTAAGATTGCACGAACAAGATCGGATCGAAAACCGGATCAAACGAGTGCAAAACGGATGAAGACAAGTTGCAGTCCTGGGACCTTGCGGCGGCGCATGCGGGCGCGTGGGTGGTCGGACGGCTGTGGTCTTAGCAGCGTTGGAAAGCTCTCGTCGAGACGGTCGTCTGGGTATGCTGCACGTCTTGATCGGACCTCCGGTTAGTTCTGTACGACCAAATATATTTCGTCTCACTTTACCCTAAGATCTTCTACTGTATATCTCAAACACCTCTTAATCCTGTACCAGTGAAACAACAAGAAGAAGATAAAGCTCGAATGTGAACTGAGAGAAAGAAGAGAGGCGTGGGGCGTGATTTCCAAGATGTGGAATTCTCTTCTCTTCCCATGAGCTTAATGATGTATATATAGAGCTACAGTAGGGATCCTTAGAAGATTAGGATTAGGGCTCCTTAATTAATTAAAATACTTGTGGACCAAGCCACTTATTTTAATTAATTAAATAATATTAAATAGGCCACCAACATAATATTATTGCACTCCCTTTTTCTAGCCCAATTTACTATTGAGACTCCAATAATAATTACTCGATTTATCTCCCCATGTTTAAGATGTAATGTCCATTAATTAATTCGATTACTGACAATCAAGAATTAATTAATTTATTATTATTTCACCGAAGCTAACGCTCGTTCATCACATTATTACTATGCCGGAATTTAATCCACCTGTAGGTTTAGCATAATAATCCTTCATGGACTCACTCTGGGGACATCATCAAACTAACGCACATGGTGACCGTAAATATCCTAACAACACATCCTACACGTAGCAATATTACCCAAGACAACGGGTCTATTGGCCCAGTTCACTAAGTCTCACCCATGTGAATCAAAGTAATAAATACTACACATATATGTCTGTTTAATATCTTACGGGTTAAGAGTACGCAGTAATTAACCGAGACCTAGTTTGTTACGACGATCAGTATAAAACAAACTGCTCCTCTCTAGCACTGTTCAATACATAAATATACTAGTGCAACTAATCAGTCAAGACAAACTGTACAGTTGACACTACAACCGTTCGCGATGGCGTGTTCATGTCCATCTGGGTTGTGAACCACTTATTCTTGTTTCGCGAGTAACTGATAGCATGATCTTCAGTTCGCCCGATGACAACCCACACTATCCAATGCAAAACAACAAAACGTAAAACTTGTTTAGTCTAACGTATTTCTCATTCATAAAGGGTAAAAGTGTAATATCATCCAAAGCCAAGCTTTCAGTATATAACACTAATACTGGCTCCACCATACATGCTCTGAATGAAGCTGTTTGGTGAGTGAGACCATCCCATTGCACTGGAGTTGTGCCCCATATTCTTTTTGCTCTGGAGTACAAAAACATCAGGTATTCAACTGACTCTTGGTGTTCCCCACATATTTAGCAGATGGTGTCTACTGCTACACCCCTCATTTACAAATTCACAGCTACTGAAAGAGTGACATAGATGCATTTCTAAAGGAAGTGTTTGATCTTCCCTTGAATTTTCATGTTCCAGCATCTTTGAAACAACTAGTGAGGATTGTTTCTGCTTGAGCTTGCCTCTGGAATTTCTAACCGTCTAGCCGTTTGAGTTGCCAATAGTTTGTAGGTGCTAGCCACAGAAAATAGGCCTTTTGGATAAATTCCCCAAAGCCATCTGTCTGGTCTTGCATGATTGAGAGTACCGATATTAAGAATGGTTGTACTGTCTTCTGAGTCAAACACTCGGTCCACTAACCAGACATTCCATTCCCTTCCTTCATTCTGCATCAAGTCTTTTACCCTAATCAGATATTCCCTTGCTATTTCAATTAAAGAGGAATGAGGCTTTTTTAACTCTGGAACCCAATTCACATCCTCAATTCTGTTGTGGATCCATCCCCGATTTCTATCTTTATACATTTAGCAAAGAGGGGCATCACTGAGAGCCAACTGTTCCACAACCATGGCCCTTTTTTAAATAGCAAGAGGGTATGAACTGCACATGCAATCCTTATGAACTAAAGATGCACCAATAATATCAACTAAGTATGAACCTGTTATGAACAAAATATGCATCTGTTATGAATTAAATTTGCAGCGAAAATACAATAAAATGTGCATTTTATTTATTTAATTTAAATAGAATAATTTATTGATTTTTATTATATAAGTAATTCAAATTATAAATTGATTAATATAAGTCATTGATCTATATAAACTTAGTTCTTATGAAATGCATATTTAGTTCATATGAAATGGATATTTAGTTCATGTGAGATCCAATCATAACAATTTATGTGTGTAGATCAATAACGTATATTAATAGTTTTAAAATTAAAATTAATTACATAAAAAAATAATTAATTATTATTGGTTCATATTTAGTTCATGAGGATAACATATATAATTTATATCTTATGCATATTTAGTTTATATTGAGTGCATAGTACTGGATGCATATTTACTTCATACATAATTCATACTAGTGGTCAACGGCCAACGTCGGAGTCAATGCCGGATGTCAACGTTCAATGCCGTCAACGGTCAATGCCGGAACTCAACACTGAAAGTCAACGGTCAACGCCGGAGTCAACGGTCAATTGTCAAAATAATATTTAAATAATTAAAATAATAAAAATAAAGAATTAAATAATAAAAATAAAAAATATTATGTAAATGAAGAGTTAAATCTGGGCCACACATCTTGTACCAAACAAGTGGATAGGAATGAGTTTCACATTCTCACTTTAAAAATATGTCCTCATTGGAACCAATCTCTCTCTCTCTCTCTCTCTCTCTCTCTCTCTCTCTCTCTCTCTCTCTCTCTATATATATATATATATACATAGAGATGCGCTCAGGTGATAATAGTTCTCAATGAAAGAAATAAAAGTAAATCATAGGCATTCGAGCGGATGGTTTAATGACTATAAAAAAGACAAAATATTACATTAATTAAGGGTATTTTAGATATTACCAATACCATACACTTATCCAACTCATTAGTGGGCCCATGATACATCATCACCACACACACAAAACACACGCCACACAACACACAACACACGCACACACACGCGCACACACTTTAGCAGACATATACACACACAATACATACACACAATTTGTACACACACTACACACACTGTATATACAAAACACACACACTACACACACACCAGGCATCGTCGGCCACCGCCCTGCCCAATCATCGCCGCCGCAGCACGCCACCGCTGGTCGCCGGAGTCCCATGTAACGCTTCCGCCGAAGCACGCTGAAACGACGCTACTGTCGGACCCAGCTATTAACCACACACGAATAGGACGGCCGCGACACCACCATTACACAGGTCGACCTCCATCATCCGTCGTCGACTTCAATCTCTCTGTCGCCGTTCTGCTCGACGCCGGCGACTGTCACTCCAAACGACACCGTCATGTCCGGCGTCGGAGCTCTAGCGTCGTCCTCCCACCATCGGGAACTGTCCGAGACGCCTCTGTCACTTCCTCCTCCATAGAGCTCAACCGTCTGCAAGTGTAGAGGGTGAAGATGCCTTCGGCCCGCCACCGTCCCCATCGTGGTCGTCATTCCTTCCCGTCACGGTCGCCATTCGTCCGTCGTCCACCATCGGAGAAGAGGTCACTGACGACAAGTATAAGAGGCTGAGGTGGCAGAGAGAACGTGATTTGAGATTGAAAATTGGGGGTTTGTTTATGAGAATTTGATATCTTATAGGGACTTGATTTCAATTTTCATAGATTTCAATAAACTACAATTTAGTTCATGGGTTGAATTTGTAGTTTTCAGAAATTTGTAAATCTAATATTGTGAATTTAATAAATTTATTTACATTTCAATTTAATACTTGTGACAAATTTGTAATTTACAAAAAGTATATAAAAGTATACTATTTCTATATATTTTTTAAAATCATAAAATAATAAAGAATATTAAATACAAATAAGATAAAATTTTAATATATTATTGAACATGTTTCACATTTTTTACTAACGGGTTGCACTTTTGTGTTAGTGAAATTGCACCTTAGCATAACAAATGCACAATCATGTTAATTAGATTAATAATATAAAATACTAAATCAGGGGCGTCCTTGGGCCCGTGCGGTCGCAGGGCTGTGCGACCGCACAGGGCCCCCAAATTTGAAGGGTATACCTTATGTATAGTAATATAGAAGGCTTCAATTTCATGAGTTTTCAGCCCATTGCTTAGCAAAACAAGGCCCAAATTAGAGGAAGATCATACGATAATTCTTGAAATATCCCAATTATATGTTACTTGTGTTGGAACCCATGAGGATCTCGATATGCACAAATCACGGATAAACATTCAACAT
>CACSLK010003174.1:17071513-17091384 GCA_902706635.1 Striga hermonthica
TTTTTTTTTTTTTGCCGGAACGATAGAGGTAATATAAAAAAGCACAAAAGTGCAAAAGGAACAAATTACAAGGCCCCAACGGGGTAATCTAGGACCCCAACAGGGTAATAACTAAGACCCCAACAGGGTAATGAGACAGGGGCCAACGGCCCAAACCAAAAACACCCTATTAAGCAAACAGGAATAGAAAACTGAGAGGACACGCACATGGCGGCCTAGAGAACTCCACAATTGCAAATAAAGGAAAATGAAAAATAGAACCGCTGCACAATGCCTAGCCTGTAATCATCTCCGAACCAAAAACAATAACAAACAGAACAAACTAAGAAAAGAACAACCTACAAATCAAACAAACCAAACAAACAACTACTAAAACTAAAACGACCCTCCCCCGAAGAACAAACGAAACCGAGCAAGCAGCTACAACCAACTTAAAGGTAAGGCCCCTAGCCAAGTCCCAACCCCCGAAACTGCCAGAGGCCTAACAAGAGGCGGGACCCCGCCCCCGAACCAAACCCAAAAGTCAGAACCCACCAATCAGGGAGATCAAGCCCAGCAGCCCCAACCAGCTCGACCCAGGTCCGATTAACACCACTAGTCGGACCCGGATGTACCGAAGTAGCTGCCCCCAGCCCAATCTCCCACTCCAATGACCACCACGAACAACGCACGACGACCATCAGAGCCCTAAATCGGCCACCACACAGCAACGCCCTGACAAATCCACCGCGACAGCCGAACCTGCATCCACCCGCCAAAGCCCCAAACCAAAACCCTAAACAAATCAACTATCCGCCCATGAGCACAACACCCGAACCAGTGAGGACCGGAAGAAAACCAAGTCAAAACCCCGCTGCAACTCCGAGGAACGGAGGCAACCGAATCCGTCTTGAAATTACCGCCGGCACCTCAAGCTCCTACGAATGGGGGAAGACGCAATGAACCACCTAAACGGCGAGATCGAAGGGGAACGCCGATGGGATCGGTTGAGCGGCTGGCAGCGGCCGCGAAATCGGCCGCGCCACCCCGGAGGAGGCCAATGAAAGCGAAAGGGACGGCGGCTCTGGAGGGATTTTTTGAGAGAGAAACGGCGAGAGAAGATAAAAAATGGTCAACTGATTTGTTATTGGTTCGATTGTTTAAAAATGAAAAATATTTTCCTTACTCAAAATGGAAGAAAATGTTATCAATACAAAAGAGTATGATATATTTACTCAAATTGTAAGATTTGGGATTGATTCACTACTTGAAAAAAAGTATAACTCCTATCCCAATTTTAAAATAGAAAATTCATTTTAAAACGTTTAGAGTATTTATTGTTATAAATTTTGAAAAAAAAAAATTAAAATATTTATAATATATATTAATATATTAAAAAGTTTGTATTTACCTGAAAAAAAATTAAAATCTCGCCTAAAAAATTTAAAAGTTAATAATCTTGATAATTTTGTTCACTTTTTTTTCTTTTGAAAAGGCAGGTTTTTTTTTCTTTTGAAAAACCCTACCTTTGCATCGTTAAATTCGAATTTCAACATACTTTAAAATTTATTTTATGGTAAATTTCAATTATGGTAATTGCGGCTGAATAATTAAGAAAATAATAAACGCATAAAAAATTCAATTTTTAGATCCCTTAAGTACTCAAATAGTAAAATTGATGGAATCTTTTAAAAATCAGTTATGGTAATTGCGGTTGAATAATTGAAGAACTAATAAGCACATCAAAAAATATTTTTTAAGATCCCTTAACTACTCAAATTGTGTTCTGAATTAAACAAATAGTTAACCCATAATATTATTCCAGTTAATTGCTATTGAAATTAAAATTTATTAACTTATGTTTGATGATTAGATTGTGATTATATAATATGAACAAAACAGTAAATTGATTTCGTTTGTTTATGTTTAAAAATTAAATGCAAGGCTACATAAATAATTGATTTACTTTAAACAAGGTTTGTATTTACCTGAAAAAAAAATTAAAAAAAAAACTAAAATCTCGCCTAAATTTTTAAAAGTTACTAATGTTGATAGCTTTTTTCGCATTTAAAAAAAAAAACATATAACAAATTTATTTTTTAGATCCCTTCACTACTCCAAGCACACAATTTATGGTATCTTTTAAAAATCAACTATGGTAATTGCGGCTGAATAATTAAAGAACTAATTAATAAGCATATAAAAACTATTTTTTATGAACCTTTAACTATTCAAATTGTGGCTCTTAATTAAACAAATAGTTAACCCATAATATTATTACAATCTTTATATATATAAAAAGGTCTGTATTTTTCTAAAATATTAATTGAAATCGTGCAAAAAAATTTCAATTATACCTTTAGTAGTAAGTTTTTTTTAAAAAAAAAATATTTATTAGTTGCATAAATTTAGTATATTGACAAAATTTGCACCTATTACCATTATTAATTGCATGATTTAAATTTGGTATATAATATATTAAAAAAAAACAAAAAAAAATATATATTTAAAATTAATAATCAAATAAGCAATTATTCATAACTTACGGGTCAATATTTATTTATAGTTTAATAACTTACTCAACTACTTAATTTTTTTGATTTAGATAGTTTATACAAAAATAAATTTATTTTAATTAATGGAACACTATAATTATTCACATACGTTTTTAAATATATGATCAAATTTTATCAAAATAATTATTTTATGGAATCACATTATAGTCAAATTGAATTTCTGAAAAAAAAATTGAAATCACACTTATTTTGAAATGAATATAATATAATTTATCATCAGTTATGTGAACCGCACGAGTTGTGTACTAATTTTAAATAGACATTTTTATATAATTTTGCACAAATTAAATTTATATATAACATTTTTACTAAATTAAAATAGGTAAATTGTATTCATATTGATTTCATATTTTTAATTTCTAGATATTATTTAATGAGAATTTTTAATTTGTAAATATTAATGAATATCTTTTACCCGTGCATCGCACGGGATTCGTACTAGTATATATATGTTGAGTAGACATGAGAATGATGTTTAATGAAAGAAATGTGAATAAATCGTAGTCATTAAATCGGATGATCAAATGGGCAAAAAAACAAAAAAAAAAAAACAAAAATATACCACATTAAGGGTAATGTGGTATTTTTAAATACCCAAACATTGGGACCCATGCTACACCACTACCAGCCGCCACGTCACCCAACACAACTCAATCTCTCTTTTTCCCCTCTCTCCGCTACGTCACCACCTTTTACACACTCAACACGCACCCACACGCACACACCACACACACCCACGCACCTAACACACGCACACACACATCACACCTAAATACAACAAAATTAATTTACACCCAAACCTAAACACAACATAATTGATTTACACACACACACACAGCACAATTAATTTACACAGACACACAGAGCAAGGCGGAACCGCCAGACAACACGCCGTAGCACCCGACGTCCACGCCAGATCCGACAAACCTCCATCCTGGTTCATACCGCATAGCAGCGGCGGATGCAGAAATTTTTGTCAGCCAGGGCAATATAAATAAGAAAGCGCTCGGAATTTTTTATACCGTGCTTATTACATATGAATTTACCTTGTGCAAGAAATAATTCCATTCACATTCTTCTTCTCTCATTTTTTGGAGTTGTTTATCGAATTTCTAGAAAATAAATTCTATCTCAATTCTAAATCTAACTCGATTTTAACTCAACCCCATCATCTTCAATATTATAAATATAACTAAATAATATCATTCAACTATTCTTACACATTACATTAAATCACTACTAATCCACTCACGCAATTTTAACTACCTATCATTTCCAATCATATACCTCATACTTTTACATCAAATCAATTTTAATTATTCTTTTTAAATATTATTTTAATAAATTTTTAAATTTCCACACACAACTAATCATATTACCCGTTTTCAAATAATCTCTAGTTAAAAAAAAAAAGATTTTTTCTAGCAATAGCCTCATCCTCGATTATCATTTCAATGAATTTAATTATAGAAGAGAACATAGAGATAATGTTCGACTTCGTTTTATATAGACTATTAAAAAAAGCTTAAAATTACTTTTATTATGTCTCGCAAATTCTCCAACTTTGTCTTTTCTTCCCAAATATTTATTTGGAAATTATAACTACATATATTAGCAGCAAAACCCAGCATGGGCAGTTGCCCAGGCTGGACCAAGTGTAAATCCACCCCTGCCGCATAGCCCTCGCTGACCGCTGCTCTGCCCTGACGGTTTTCAGTGACCTTGGAATGCTCACATGGAGTTCGTCGTACTGAACGTTCGCCGGAGAAGACAACAACATCACCTCATCGGTTGAATCCGCGGCCAGCCGTCTCCCTCGACCTCTTTATCCTCGTCAGAATCGAGATGGGTCATGAGGTTGTTGAAGACGCGGTCGGCCATGGAGGCGCCAACTAGAGCCCGTACGTCGCGGAGATGTTGGAGGAGGTGACTAAGACGACTCCCGCCGGCTTCACTGCAGTCGCGGAACACATTCAGTCGACCACCTAGGTGGAAAGTTTCAAACGGGCCCTCGTCGGATGCTCCGCCTCCGCCTTAAGCTCGCGACATCGCCGAAGGGAGTGAAAGTGGCAGCTGAAAACACAGATTCAGTGGATGTGGGATTTGGGGGTTTATTGCGCGAATTAGATTATGTTTAGGGTCTTGTTGTAAATTTCATAATTTTAGTTATATTTCAATTTACCATATTGGGTCAAATCTATAACTTTTGGAAATTCTATAAAAGTATACTTTTGTGTCTCTTAGATGCATGAAATAATAATTGAAAAATATTAAACAAAAATATAATAAAATATTAAAATATTATTGAACACATTGCACATTATTGACTAACGGGTTGCACTTTTCTGTCAGTAAGATTACACTTTAACATAACATATATGCACGATAAATGATATTTAAATTATAAAATAAAATATTAAATACAAAATTTATAAATACTAAATATATTTTTATTACACAAATAATTCGATAAATGTACAATAATTTTAATTAAAATACATGGTATTATTTTCTTTTTTTAAAAAAATGAAATGCATTTTAGTGTTCGGTTTTAATTTAGTTAGGACGAAAGTTCGACTCTTTCCCATTGCACAAAAATAGCCAAAAACGTTCACATTAATGATTGTCATGTTGCTCTTTTGTGTCTATGATATTGCACTTTAGCGTATGTATCGAACGAAATGAACATAAATACATTTTATATTACACGAATGTTTTGATTGATGTACTGTAATTTAAATTAAACTACATATTATTATTTTTTAAAAAAATGACATGTCTGTTAGTGTTCGGTTTCAATTTGGTTGGGACGAAAGTTTGGTCATTTCACACTGCACAGAAACGGCACATAGGTGCACATTAATGATTATCATGTTGCACTTTTGTGTCTATGATATTGCACTTTAGCATTTGTTACCGAACGAAATGAACCGAAATATATTTTTTTATATGATTTATATATGTTGGTTCATTGTTCGTTGTTTATGTTTAAAAAAAATTGTTTATTTCGATTTTATTTTGGTCTTTTTTAAATAATCAAAGACTAAAAATAATATTATATATATTATAACTTTTCAACCCAATTTTTTTTTTTAAAAATATTAAATAAAAATATCAAAGCAGTAAATATATTTTTATATAAATTATAAATTATTCCATTTATTTAAATTAATGTACAATTATTTAGGTTGCTCGTGCGGGTATAATTGAAGAATATTATTATCTTTCATTTCTATTTGTTGTACGTATTGTCAGTGCACATTATGGTCATACAAAATGCATGTTAATGACTATCGGATTGCACAATATCGAGAAGACTGAAATTTTCGATTCGAAATTTTATATTTTTGTTCAATTATTTTTATTTATTCTTAAAACCAAAATTAAAAAACACAATATTTTCATGCCGACTTTGATTTTTATGATTTATAAAATGACTACATCAACATCAACATCAACATACCCAGTATATTCCCAACAGGTTGGGGTCTGGGGGGTCAGTTGTACGCAGACCTTACCCTTATAATTATACAAGGAGGCTGTTTCCATAACGACCCAAGGTGCGTTGCGTCGTTTGATATATTTTTTTCTAGAAACTTCACTAATAGAAGAAGCACTAGAATTTAATTGAGCCATTTTGATCTAGTTCATTATTTGCACTATGCCAGGAGAATTGTCAACAATGACTCTTCCAGCTCCATATGCAATTGGACATATATAAAATGACTAAACCGACAAAATTATATACAATAATATTCTTATTTCTTATATATTAAAAACAATAAGCACATATATTAAAATGATAATTATATTATTATTAATTATACATTTAACCCATGTCCTCAATTGTAATATGTTAGAGTTTTGTATAATTGCAATCAAGTCCTTGTATTTAATCAAATTCTCAATAACACACCCAAAATCCAATCCTCCATCCCTTGCTGCCACAACCGCCAACCCACTGTGATGTACGCTGCCGTCTTTGGCTGGTGACGAGCGTCGTCGACGTTCACCGGCAACCTGACCGGCGAATGGAAAAACGACCGAGGAGTTCGCCTCCTTGAAGTGGCAGATGGCTGAAACTTCGTCGATTGCAGCAGGAACAGGATATAGACGCCAAGGGCTGTCGGACGACGGCAGACTTCGACCGACAGAGTGAAAAATGGGCAGCGACCAACGGCGGCCGTCATGGTGGCACAACCTTTTCCGACGGACTGTTGTAGCTCCAGAAATAGATTCTCAGGTGGATGCGCCGACAAGGCATCTGGCGGCAGGTGGGGTGGCAGCGAGGGGTTGCCGTTGTGTGTGTATTGTGTGTGTGTGGTGTGGTGTGTGTTTGTGTGTGTGCAGCGTGTGTGTGTGTGTGTGCTGTGTGTCTGTGTGTGTGCATCGTGTGTGGTTGAGTGTGTGTTTTAGATGTGAGAGAGAGATAGTGGTAGGGATAATTGTGGTGGGCCCATAGGTAAATATATAATGTCTTTTTTACCCTTAATTAATTGTCAAGTGCATATATTTGACCACATAATGTACACTTATTTACAAAATTGTCGTCACATATTTGACTAGCATATTTAATATTTGACTTGATCATGACCATTGGATCAATTATGTCAATGATCATAATAAAGTCAAATTGATATAATGATCAACCATGTTGTGGCAAAATTGTAATTTTATTGTTATTTCATTGACAAATAATTACCTTGGGGGGTAGTGGTGTAATTTCACCACACAATAAATTCAGTGGGACCCAAAAGCTCACGGTGAGAGTGCTCACATCGACGGTCACCATAATCGCCGCCTTCAACAAACCTCCACCTCGCTTCCTCCTTCAACCACCAGCCCGTCGCTTCGAATCATCCATCTGACAACATCATCCTCGCCTCACCTCTGCCAGCTGCCTCCATCGTCCGCCATTTTCTTCCAATCGTAGGTCACCGCCATTCGCCATCCGCCTAGCCTCGCCTCTACCATCCGTCCGACAACAACATCCTCCCCTCGACGACCCACTACATCTCCACCATGTCACCTCACCACAGAAGTTGCAGGTCGCCAGGGGAGAGGGGAAACCACCACCCCTTATCGCGCCAGCCCTCGCCCGCCGCTACAGCCCCGTCGTACGGTCGCCGGCAGAAAGGCAGACCACAGACATCAACTTTGCATGTTTAGAATTTGTGGCTTTTTGTAAAAGGATTGATATGTTTAGAGGACTTAATTGCAATTTTATAAACTTTTATATATTACAATTCAATCCATGGTTCAAATTTGTAATTTATGAAAAAATAAATTATTGCACATTAATATTTTTATCTCACATTTTACTTATTTTGATCGAAAAATAATATTTTTTATAAAAAATATTAAAAAATAGTATTTTTATAGTTCAGTCGGCCTGGCATTTCGGTTATAAAATAAAAAATAAATAAATAAAATCAATAAAATTGACATCGATCGGAAATAACTAAAATTTTATAAACACATATAATCGATTTGACATAAAATCTGAACACAAAAAGATAATTCAGTCGGGTTCAGACGCTATAGTGCAATCTGATAATCACTAATGTGCAATCCGAAAGACATTAACGTGCTATCAGTCTGACCCTAATGCACATTCGAAGGGCAGTTATTTTTTAATGTAAGAAAACTAAATAAAAAAGTTGACATCAAACCAAAATATTCGAGTTTTTTAATGTGAAAATAAATAAATCGACCCGATATGAAATTTTGAAGAAAAATTATATTTCAAAATTGTGCAATCTCCAAAATATAAAATTTTGAAGAAAAAATTATTTTGATATTGTGCAATCAGATATTCATTAATGTGCAATTCGTCTAAATTTAACGTGCAACCAGATATTGTTAATGATTTGTCACAACCCAAAATAATTCTGAATCAAAATAATTAGTTTATTCGATTGATTAACCAAGTATTTGATTAACTGAAATAATTGTAATAAGTTAATAAATATATAATACCAATAATTTTTATATAATATCCCTATCGTTTCGGAAAAAAATATATCTTTCATGTTATAATATTTATTTTTCACATTTTATATTATTTGCGGTTATAGTGACATAATATATAAAATACAGAAATCAATAATGTGCATTTCTACAATCACTAATGTGCGGTTATATAACATCATTGTGCAGTATAATGAGCCGAAGTTTTTTTATGTGCATTTTGATTTTTTGAAAACTTTTAATAATGTGTATGTCAATAGCACATAATTTGCATTTATCAAACTATTTATTTAATCCAAAATATATTTTATATTTACAATTATGAAATATATGAAATATATGAAGTATTTTAATATTTTTTATTTAAAATTTTATTTTGTTTCTTTCTTGAAATTACATAAATTATTGTTCAATATAAGAATTATTTTTTTATATATTTTATGTAAATTAAACCTTTGACCCACGAACTTAATAGAAATATATTAAAAGTTTAGAAATGCACTCAAGTCCCTAAGAGCTATTAAATTTTCAAATTGCAAGCCCCTAAATTCTAGTTGTCGTCTGCCACCCGCCGCACTCTGCCAACGGCCGCTGGACGTCGCACACATACACACACACACATAGAAATCCGTCTCCACCTCCACGGGAATTAAAAAAAAAATCACAAGCAACTCATTGGCCGGAGTCCACCCGTCGATGGCGTTGGTGGCCACATCAGCGTCTCCGGCAAAAATTGGGGCGGCAGGGAGGTGCGTCGGAGAGAACGGCGGCATTGAATTTATAGGTCGTTCGTCGCAAGATTGCAGTCCGGCGGGAGAGACATCGTCGGCGATGACGGAAACTGAGGCGGAGGTGGTGGTTGTGGCGGAGGCCGATGGTCAGCGGGTGATCTGCGACGACGGAGGAGGAGTTGGTGGCTGTGGCGTTCATCGCGACATGGCCAGTCCGGCGGGAGAGGAATGGTCTGTCATAAATGGAGGCGGAGGCCGGCGGTCAGTGGGTGGTCGGCGACGGCGGAAGCGGAGGCGAGAGGTGGTGGTTGTAGCTGAGGCTAGCGGCTGGTTTGGTGTTGTGTAATCAATGTGTACGTGTATGTGTTCTGCGAGTATGTGTGTGTGTGTGTGTGTGCGTGTGTATATGTTTTTGTGTGTGTGTGTGTTTCGTGTGCGTGTGCTTGTGCGTGTGTGTGTTGTGTGGATGCATGTGTTTTGTGTGTGTTGGTGGATGACGTGGCGTGTGTGTGTATGAGAGAGAGAGTGAGGGAATGAGAGAGTGAGAGGTGAGGTGGCAAATGGGCCCACTGTTTTGGGTGTGTAAAAATACCATGTAACACCCCGTCTTTTCTAGCTTGACTTGTAAAAATAAGAGTTCAATTTTTCTTTTCATTTTCGAAAGATTTCGCGCTTTGGTTTCGAAAAATACTGAACTTACTTGCGGGATGTTACTAAAAATTTTCTTATCCTAATTCAGACATACTCAAAACATGCAACTGAATCAATCCGCTGTGGAGATAATGGTTTTACACATGCAAGTCTGAAAATATCATACTCGTCTGGTTAAGCGGAAGCTTAAAACTGAAACTGAAATAATACACGCATACACAATATTATATGCTTATGAATACAGGACATTAAATGCGTATAACAATGTTCTTATGCTCATTACGACATCCGCCAAGTCTGCTCACCCTGCACGCTAGACTCCGTCACCTGAGAAAAACGTAATGGGGGCGTGAGAAAAACCACTATGCTCCTTAGACCAGTACTGAATTAAACAGCATCATTAATTACAATATCAGGACTTAAATATATAGGAGCTGAAACTGTAAGCTTTTCCTTAACTGTGGCCGAAAGACCCTTGGCCCTCGGCCGCTCATGTGCACACCCCGATTGGAATATTAAGGCCCTCGGCCTCCATAGGGACCCAGGTGGAATATTAAGGCCCTCGGCCTCCAATCCTGAGCGATATAACTATCTCGTACATACCTCCGACATGGTAAAATAATTAAAGACGATGTAGAACCCAGTATATGACCCCCACCTGATAAGCTTGGAATAAAAAAATATGCAAGTGCAGTGGATGCTCGTAGCTGACAAAGCTCTCCTCAGGCTACCAAAAATATTCAAAAGAAAATATATCTAAGTAATTTTCTTGACTTAAAAAACTGATACTGAAACTTAAACACTTAGGCAGTCAAAGCAGATATAACATGTAATCAGATAAAATACATAGATTCACAAAAATAGATAGGACGGGTAATGATTTTCTCAGCTCAACATACATACTAAATGGATGCTAATGGAAAAGTAAACACTCATGTTCAAGCACTCTCACTTAAACAACCATATGAGCTAAATGAACCCCTTAAAATCCATGATTTTAATAAAATCACACATGCATCTAAAAATACCGAAACTTAGCAGTCCTATACTACACCTAGTCATGCATCTCTAGCTAAAATTTCAGCTCAAAAGCATGTCATTTGGTCGGTCAACCATTTCAATCAACTTAACACATAAACATGCATATAACCCGCATAACTTCTAAAAATTTTCTAAAATTCCACACTTATTATATGGAACTGAAACTTAGACATCTTCATCAAAACGTACGCAAGAAATATTCATAAAAGTTTCACATTAAAAGCTTGATTGTGGACTGAGTTCTCTTGCAAATAAAATCAGCTTGACATGCATGCGGTCTAGCATTTTTAACTCATTCATTTATCAACATAAAATTATGAAATTTGGAATGCACACTCTTAACATATAGGTAGACATGTTATAAAAATTTCATATTTTTATCATACATATATCTTGACATATACGAGTTCAAAGTTTGCAGCTCAAATAAGCATTCAAAACTCGGTTTGCATGTCTAACTTTATAAATCTATAACTCGAGTTATACTTGACCAAATGACATGATTCTCTCTCTTATGTATTCAACATTTACACAAGAAATAGCCATATAAATCATACTTTTCCAAGTTTTTCATAGCCTACTCAAAATTGCATGTAAACAACACATAAGAAACAATCATGCGAGCTGGGTATAACTTATCTTCTAGCATGATTATAATCACTTGAAAACTGAATATCAAAGACATTAAAACATCATTAGATACTTAATATCATTTATTAAATATATAAATAAGGTTACCTTAAATACTTTTTCAAAAGTTCAAGAAAACGCAAAGAAACTTGGTTGTGCATTACGGTAGGAGCTTGAAGAATGCTCTCTGCTTTCTATTTTTCTAAGGTGTTTGAAGGAGTTTCTTGGAGAGGTTTTGAACAAATATACTAATTGGGAAATGAGACATAAGAACATTACATGAGGGGACATAAGATCTAGATCCAATCTAAATCTAAATCCAATAATTTTAATTACCATTTGCTCTCTTGATGAAAAAGAAAGTAACATGGCTCTCTAACTCTTATGGATGAGTATGGATTCGGTTTTTGGTGCTCAAAATGGCTGCAAAAAACTTGCTAACTTTGGTCTTGATGTCTTTCAAGAAGATGAAAGGAAAAATTAATGTTATGGAATCGAAATCGGACTTATATTTTCATTATAATCGAAAACTGAAGAATTTGACTAAAGTTTGATTTTTAACTCTTTTAATTCGGTTTTTATGCTCAAATATGGCTGAAAAATACTAGAAAAGGGTTGATAATAAGATGGTACTAAGGGTCAAGATGAAAGGCTTAAGTTAGGATTCGAACTGATCAAAATTTGGGTTAAAACGAAAAATCGATAATTTAAAAGAAAATAGAACTAACATACATGAAAATATTAAGGCAAATAAACACATATAATAACATAAGTCACATAATAACACTTAGTCGAACAAATCGAAAAAGTTCGAATAATATCGATTTCACTTTATAGTCGAGCAAAGTGAATCGGTTTTATCTGTTAACTGATCGGGGCGTTACAACCTATCCTCCTTAAAATATTTCGTCCTCGGAATTGCTAAAACTAAGGTATAAAGACCAGAACTCCTACTACAAACTATGTAACAAAACACAATCTCAGAACTCGAAATCAGAATATTTAACTTTAAACTCTTCTTCTCTTTCCCAAATAGCCTCGACCTTTTGAAGAACTACCTCTCGATTCTTTAACTGATTAATCTCATAAGCTCCTATGAAAAATTCCAAATAAAAAGCTAGTCTACCAACTTCACTAAAATGGAAAAGGCTGGAGAACTAAATCATAGCTATTGTGCTAGTGCGAACTACTTTTTCGGTTTGATCGGTTCTGCCCGATTATATCATGAATATAACCTGTATTCATCGCTCGAGAGTAGCTATATCTTACCGCCAGTCATGCAATCTGTGAATAACAATATCGGTAACCATCACAATAATTCATGTGTTATTATTATTACTGACATCTCACATCTTCTTTCTGCTGCCATTAATGTACTTTATGAGTGGGTTCTGACACTCAATATTTTAGTGTTCAATCTTATCGAATGCGTGTCAGGCACCAAACTTTAGACGTATCTCATACGCATCATTTTTCTATAATCTGACTGCAAAAATCAACGATCTTCCTCAACAATGGTCCAAAATAAAAAAAAATGGATTTAGCACTAATAAAAATCCGCAAGTTTTATTCCTTCCTTCTAAGTAATATCATAAAAAGAATTTATCAAGCTCGAATAGAAAGTTTGAAAGTGTTAATGCTCAATAATATCAACAATGGTATTCGATGGTTGATTGGAGCAAAAATTCGACTCTCTGGCGAGTTTCCCAATGCATACAAATATATGACAGGTATGGGTAGAAGTAGCTTTGCCAAGAAACGAAGAGCTAAAAGAATGGGCGGCTGTTGTAAATGTGCTCGTTGGAAGTGTGACACACGATGTACGTCAGTAGGATTTGTGTCCAATAATCGAGAAGATAAAATAACTTTTATAAAGAATGGTTTGAGTAAGGAATCTCTGGATCAAACCCTTCAGCACATCCTAGTGGTTATATGCATTGAGAGCTAATGTCTTTATGGATTCACTTTAAACATGAAGAAAAAAAAAATCTATAGTCTTGAGCATATTGTATCAAAAGATCAAGTTTGTAAACACTGCTATATTAATATTGTTTAATAAGTCATACTCTATAGAAAAATCTTATCACTACTGACAGATAAGATGCATTTAAAACTCAATGACTTATTTGTCGGTAGCTTTTCCTTTTAAGAGACGAGTCCCTCTTCATATTCAAGTGTCTCCCAAAAAAAATGGCTACGTCATAGTCTTCTTAAGGTAGTAAACTTCTTCAACCAATCGAAATCGTGTGTATTCTTGGGGGTTCTAAATTCGTAAATTTTTCTCATAATATCAATGTTGTAAGCCAACTGGCGAGAGAGTTGGGAAAACAAAAGATCAACTTACTGTATGATGGGACTAGCATCATTTTCTTTGATAACCTTTTAAGGGTTGCCAAATGTTTTGGTATAGAGGTGAGAAGTATCGTCCCCTTTTATTTAACTTCAACAAAGGTTGTCAAATATTTTACAAGTTTGATGCTAACTCTTTCTATTTATGACTGTACGATGGCTATGGTAAACGGCTGCGATGCTTTCATCGTTCTTCCCGGTGGTTATGGAACATTAATGACAATGTTTACCATTGCTTATTGGTCAGAATTGAAACTTCATAACAAGCCAACAGGTCTCTTGAATTTCAATATCTTCTTTCATGGTTTGCTTGGATTTTTAGATGAAAGAGTGTATTAAACTTTTATATCTCCTTTAAAGAGAGAAATATTCAAGTCTGCAGACACACCCGCAGGACTTATCAAAAAGCTTCAAGACAACATCACAGTTCAAGATTCTATGGAAACTCAAGGAGTCAAACGCAAAAGAGCTTTTGATCTTTTAGATCTCTCATTATGAACCCCTATAACCATAATGGGTGGCAGAGTTACGGAGTCTTGTACTCTTGAGACGCACCCTTCTTTTATGTAATATTTTCGTAAATTTGTTGATGATTCACTTCTACTTATCTGTATTTCCATCATCTGATGTTTCTGTACTAGCTCCTCAGTAATAATAATTTCCTCAACAGTGTGTTTGAATCTTCACGAATCTTTGTCTACTTCTACATGTTTGACTTTCAATGATGTTAAAATTTCTATCTTTTCAAGTAGATTGATTGAGTAAAATATACTTCTTCTAGTATATGCTTGATTCACACATCGATATAATACTACTTGATTCTTAACTGAGAAAATTGCTTGATTCAAATGCTCCTTTGGCTTTCCTCAAATAAACAAATGCATCATAGATAACCACAATGTTTGATTTGTCTATAACAATCTCCATTGTATTTCTTAACTCAAATGGCATCACTATAAGATCATAGTGCTCATAATGAGTTCTAGTTGACTGTCTTCTTAACTTTTAGTTGATGTTGGATACATATCAATCTAACTTTGAGAGCATGCTAACTTCAAACTAAGTCCCAACTCAACATGGATAGTTCAAAAACATACACCAACACTTTCTTCCATCCTTAGCTTCTTTTCTTCATTGACCGTCAGATCTTTTCTAACGTTCAAGCATTTTTCAAGAGAGTCTATGACTATAGCACTTCTCGAGTTTAATGTGACTTCTAGAGTTGCTATAGGACTAATTCTCTTAATTCTTGCTATTATCTTGTTTTCGAACTCCTAAGGCTTGAAATACTTCCTTCTACTTCTTGTACTAAGTAGACTGTCGATTCTACTACACTTCTAATGAACTTATTTTTTAGATACTTTTGTACAATCAAGTCTTCTTGGTTTGATTGTTGCTACTTAGAGTTCCAAACAACGTTATCTAATAAGCCTTGGCTATTTCTTTTCTTTGAGTTCTTTCTTTTCGTTAAGTTATCTCTTAACACTATTCTTGCATCTTGTTTTCTTCTCTTCACTATTCTTTCTTCTTCTTGACTTTTCTTTCTTGTCGAGATAACTAGCGACGTGATATTTTCTTTTCGTCTCATAATACTTGATCTATTATTCTTTTTCTGAGCAGTAAAGGTCATCTAGCACTAGAAACTATGTTTGTATCGGCCCAGCTTCAAGCCTCCATTGTCGACCCGGACTTGTAACTTTTATTTCAAGCCTCCATGGTACACCCGGACTTACGACTCTTATATACTGAATCCGTTACTACATATTCTTGCTTTGAAAGCACTTGCCAAAATTTAATATAAGACAATATGTAGAGTTATAACTTAGCTCAAAGATTACTGAGCTCAACAATGGGAATTCAATTGTCTTACTTACGTACTATTGTCTATCAGATTCACCTACTTTCTCATCAATCGAGACAAGGGAAGGGCAATCTTGGAAAACCCGTCGATGAATTGTCTATAATAGCTATCTAATCCGAAGGAACTTCCGGGCCTTGGTGGCATTCTGGATAGCCAATAACACTTTGATTAGATCAATATAGCCGATTAAGAAATAGTTATACTATACTGTAAATATTTAATAAGAGGCCTAAAACACCTAGCTTGGCTAGAGTTCCGGTTTACTTAATCTTCCATGTTTTGGGTCAAACTGGAGTTATGACTTAGGCTAGAGTCCTTGGACTTAGCTGTTTCTAGAGTTCTGTCTAGAGTCCTCGATCTTATAGGAGGATAGTTATCTAGGCCCCTAATATTATTATACTTGAACTTGAATAAGCACTTGCAATAATAAAAACTGAGTTTGGTGACTTACCGCAGAGTCAACGCGGGCGTGAGCGTGGCGTGTCACTTTTCTATCTTTTAAGTATACAAAACTGCTATCTAGGTTTTGATACCAAACTGTAACACCCCGTTTTTCTAGCTTGACTTGTAAAAATCAGAGTTAATTTTTTTCTTTTTATTTTCGAAAGATTTCGCGCTTTGGTTTCGAAAAATATTGAACTTACTTGCGGGATGTTACTAAAAATTTCCTTATCTTAACTCATTCAGACATACTCAAAACATGCGACTGAATCAATCCGCTGTGGAGATATACACACATACACACAATATTATATGCTCATGAATAAAGTACAATAAATGCGTATAACAATGTTCTTATGCTCATGACCACATCCGCCGCATCTGCTCACCCTGCACGCTAGACCCCGTCACCTGAGAAAAACGTAATGGGGGCGTGAGCAAAACCACTATGCTCCACAGACCAGTACTGAATAAAACAACATAAATAAATACAATATCATGACTTAAATATATAAGAGCTGAAACTGTAAACTTTTCATTAACTTTGACTTTAGCTTTAACTGTGGTCGAAAGACTCTCGTCCCTCGGCCGCTCATGTGCACACCCCGATTGGAATATTAAGGCCCTCGGCCTCCATAGGGACCCAAGTGTAATATTAAGGCCCTTGGCCACCAATCCTAAGCGATACAACATCACGTACATACCTCAGACATGGTAAAATAATTAAAGACGATGTAGAACCCAGTACATGACCCCCCACCTGATAAGCTTGGAATAAAAATATGCAAGTGTTGTGGATGCTCGTAGCTGACAGAGGCTCGGCTCTCCTCAGGCTACTAAAAATATTCAAGCAAATATATCTAAGTAATTTTCTTGACTTATAAAACTGATACTGAAACTTAAACACTTAGGCAGGAAAAGCAGATATAGCATGTAATGAGATAAAACACATAGATGCAAAAAAATACATAGGACTGGTAATGATTTTCTCGGCTCAGCATACATACTAAATTGATGCTAATGGAAAAGTAAACACTCATGGTCAAGCACTCTCACTTTAACAACCATATGAGCTAAATGAAACCCTTAAAATCCATGATTTTATTAAAATCACACTGCATCTAAAACTACTGAAATTTAGCAGTCCAATACTACACTTAGTCATGCATCTCTAGTTAAAATTTCAACTCAAAAGCATGTCATTTGGTCGGTCAACCATTTCAATGAACTTAACACATAAACATGCATATAACCTGCATAACTTCTAAGAATTTTCTAAAATTCCGCACTTATTATATTGAGCTCAAACTAGGTCATCTTGATCAAAACGTACACACGAAATATTCATAAAAGTTTCACATTAAAAGTTGATTGTGGACTGAGTTCTCTTGCAAATAAAATCAGCTTGACATACATGCGGTCTAGCATTTTTAACTCATTCATTTATCAACATAAAATTCTGAAATTTTGAATGCACACTCTTAACATATAGGTAAACATGTCAGACAAATTTCAAACATTTATCTTGACATATACGAGTTCAAAGTTCGCGAACATACAGAATACAGAGAAGAGATGCACTTACTCAAATCCTCCCTCGTCCTCGTCTCTTCGAATCTTCCCCAAAATATCGATTCGCCCGTACCCTTCGTCCTCTCCCTCGTCTCTTCCCCAAATCCTTTGTCGCAGCCGCTTCTCCTCCGCCATAAATCGCTCCGATCCAAGTCATTTCCCAAATCTCTTCTCTGGTTCAAGTAGTTGCGTCCGTCTGTGACTCAAAGCTCCTTGTCGTTGGTCAAGACTCAAGAACTCCTTTTCGCCAGTCGTCAATTCGTCTATTTCGGTAGCTAGAAATGACTAATCTTGAGGGTTCCGTTGGCAGCTCAAAAATAACTCGTTCAAACAAGCAAAAGTTCATAATTGACATTGATGAAGACTGTGGCAAGGGTTGTCTCACCTCACTCATGTGCTGTGGCAAGTGCCAGATCAATGTTGCAAAGATAGCTATAGGAATGAAAGGATTTAGATCGGTAGATTGGTCTCGTCGAGGTCGTGTGGTGATCGTCGGTGAGATTATGGACGCAGGCGTACTTATTTGTGGTTTGAACAAAATTCGCCATGCCAAATTGCGCACCTATGGAGCGGCCACTCCTGAAGAGAGTGAAAAAGAATAGACGAGAGAAAAAGAGGAAAAAGAAGAAGAAGAAAGAAGAAGAAGAAGGGAGGGAATTCTAGACTTATTTTCTGTATCTTTAAACCAAATTTAATTTTATGGGATTTCTATTAGTTTACTTTGCTATTTGGTTTGACGTAATTTCACTAGTGACCGGTGCGTGTTTTGTCTATTCACTTATTTGTTTCTTTTGTCAAAAAAAAAATACGAGTTCAAAGTTCGCAACTCAAATAAGCATTCAAAACTTGGTTTGCATGTCTAACTTTAAAAATCTATAACTCGAGTTATATTTGACCAAATGACATGATTCTTTCTCCTATGTACATGGCATTTACACAAGAAATAGCCATATAAATCATACTTTCCCAGGCTTTTTATGGCCTACTAAAAATCGCATGTAAACAGCACATAAGAAACAATCATACGAGCTGAGAATAACTTATCTTCTAGCATGATTATAATCACTTGAAAACTGAATATCTAAGACATATTAAAACATCATTAAATAATTAATATCATCTACTAAACATATAAATAAGGTTACCTTATTTTTTTTTTTTCAAAACTTCAAGAAAACGCAAAGAAACTTGGTTGTGCTCTACCGTAGAAGCTTGAAGAATGCTCTCGGCTTTCTATTTTTCTAAGGTGTTTGAAGGGTTTTCTTGGAGAGGTTTTGAACGAAAATACTAATTGGGAAATGATACATAAGAACATGACATGAGGGGACATAAGATCTAGATCCAATGTAAATCTAAATTTAATAATTTTAATTACCATTTGCTTACTTGATGAAAAAGAAAGTAACATGGTTCTCTAACTCTTATGGATGAGTATGGATTCGGTTTGTGGTGCTCAAAATGGCTGAAAAAATTGCTAAATTTGGTCTTGATGTCTTCCAAGAAGATGAAAGAAAAAATAAATGTTATGGAATCAAAATCGGACATAAAATTTGACTATAATCGAAAACTGAAGAATTTGACTAAAATTTGATTTTTAACTCTTTTGATTCAGTTTTTATGCTCAAATATGGCTGAAAATACTAGAAAAAGGTTGATAATAAGATGGTATTAAGGTCAAGATGAAAGGCTTAAGTTAGGATTCGAACTGATCAAAATTCGAGTTAAAACGTTTTACCGAAGAATCGATAATTTAAAAGAAAATAGAACTAACATATATGAAAATATTAAGGCAAATAAGCACATATAATCGCATAATTCACATAATAACATTTAGTCGAGCAACTCGGAAAATTTTGAATAATATCGATCTCACTTTATAGTCGAGCAAAGTGAATCGGTTCTATCTATTAACTGATTGGGGCGTTACATACCATATTGCCCTTAATGAGATATAATTTAGTTTTTTTAGCCACTAGATCATTTGATCTAATTGCTACGATTTATTCTTATTTCTTTCACTAAGCACCATTCTCATGTGAACCCAACTATATATATATATATATATATATA
>CACSLK010003174.1:17191206-17201835 GCA_902706635.1 Striga hermonthica
TCCCTCGCCCGAACTACCAACAACAACAACCTCAACAACCAGCCCAAGGGTCCGGTTCAAGCTCGTCTAACCAAGATGACAAGCTGGACAAGATCCTTCAGTTTATCACCAGCCAGGACTCGTCTATTAAGCGTCTTGAGACGCAAGTGGGCCAACTTGCCACGAGAGTCGGGAATATGGAGGCCGAGTCCGACAAGGGGAAACTTCCGAGCCAGCCCGAGCAAGCAAAGGCAATAACAGTGTTGAGGAGCGGCAAGGAAGTGGATAACAAAGTGAGAATGCCCGAGCATGATGACCCCAAACCAACCGACCAGCCCAAAGAAACCGAGGGGAGTACGAAGAGCACAAAAACCGACTCAGAAAAACCAACAGAGAGTCCTTTGCTTCACAAGTCACCAAACCCTTACAAGCCACGCATCCCTTTTCCGAGTAGACTCCGTGACGAGAAGCAAGAGCAGCAATTTCGGGACCTTTACACTATGCTCGCGAAGGTCAACGTGAACTTGCCCCTCTTAGATATGATCAAGAATATGCCCTCGTATGTGAAGTTCTTCAAGGACTTGGTCACAAAGAAGAGAAAGTTCGGCGATGGGGAGAAAGTGGTGGTCTATGAGGCGGCAAGTGCAATGCAGCATGACTTACCTAAGAAGGAACGAGATCCTGGGGGCTTCGTGATCAAAATAGCCCTCGGGAACGGGAAGGAAGCTTCGGGGATGCTTGACCTCGGAGCGGGAATCAATCTTATGCCGTTTTCTATCTTCTAGCGGCTCGGTCTAGGAGATTTGAGACCAACCCGTATGTGCCTTCAACTTGCTGACCGTTCCATTCAATACCCTAAGGGAGTAGTGGAAGATGTTCTTGTTCGCGTGAAAAAGCTTATCGTTCTGGTGGACTTTGTAGTGCTCGATGTGGGGGACGTTCACGAGAACGGGAAGGACCATACCATCCTTCTCGGCAGGCCGTTTATGGCCACCACCAACACCCTCATTGATGTCAAGAACGGGACCCTGAACATGACGGTCCTAGGCGAGTCCGTGTCTATCTCTGTCCGAGAGGCCACATCTGGCCCTTCGGCGAACTATGTGGAGGAGTGCGCCTTTGTTGATGCGAGTGACCCCTTTGTGGAGGAGATTGCCATTCGAGAGTTGGAAGAAAGGTTGATGCCCGATCTCGAAGAGGAAGAAGGACCGTTTATTGAACTAATGGAGGTCGAAGAACCAAGATCGAAACCCCCACCAACGCTAGAGTGGAAAGAGTTGCCTCGTCACCTCAAGTACGTTTTCCTCGATGATGAGAAACAAAAGACGGTTATCATATTTGCCGAGCTTAATCAAGAAGAAGAGAAGGAGCTGATTGAGGTGCTTAAGAAGAATCAAAAGGCCATCGGTTGGAGCCTCGGCGACATTAAGGGGATCAGCCCTTCCACTTGCATGCACCGGATCGTTTTGGAGGAGGGTGCCAAGCCATTTTGGGATAGCCAGCGGCGGCTCAACCCGAACATGATGGAGGTCGTGAAAAAGGAAGTATTGAAGCTCTACTCCGAAGGACTCATCTATCCAGTGGCCGACAGTGAATGGGTCAGCCCCATCCATGTGGTGCCGAAGAAAGGGGGCATCACGGTGATCGAGAATGAGAAGAAAGAGATGGTCCCCACCTGAATAACTACCAGGTAGCGAATGTGTATTGACTACTGGCGACTGAATGTCGTGACAAAGAAGGACCATTTTTCGTTGCCGTTCATTGATCAAATTCTCGATCGTCTCTCTGGCCACCAGTTCTACTGCTTTCTCGACGGACTCTCGGGCTACTACCAAGTGGCCATAGCTCCGAAGGACCAGCCCAAGACAACCTTTACGTGCCCGTTCGGCACATTTGCCTTCAGACGTATGCCCTTCGGCCTTTGCAATGCACCCGGAACTTTCCAACGGTGCATGTTCTCCATATTCTCAGACATGCTCGAGGATTGCCTACAGGTATTTATGGATGACTTCTCTATCTTTGGCACTTCTTTTTCTGATTGTCTCCATAATTTATCTCGCATGCTTGAGAGGTGTATTGAGTCTAACTTGACATTGAGTTGGGAGAAAAGTCATTTCATGGTGACTAGTGGAGTTGTGCTAGGTCATGTAGTGTCGAGTCGGGGGATTGAGGTTGACAAAGCAAAAGTGGATGTTATTGAAAAACTTCCCCCGCCTGTGAATGTGAAAGGTGTTAGGAGTTTCTTAGGACATGCTGGCTTTTATAGACGATTTATTAAAGATTTTTTTAAAAAAATCAGCCAGCCTTTGTGTCACTTGCTTGCCAATGATGTGCCATTCGTGTTTGATGATGCATGTTTAGATGCTTTTGATATATTGAAAAATAAGCTTGTGACTGCTCCTGTTGTGATTGCACCTGATTGGTCTTTGCCATTTGAGATTATGTGTGATGCATCGAACCTTGCTGTTGGGGCCGTTTTGGGCCAGCGAGTTGATAAGTTACTTCGAGTAATTTATTATGCTAGTTTGACCTTAAACGGTGCTCAATTGAACTACACCACTACCGAAAAAGAGCTATTAGCTGTTGTGTTTTCTCTTGAGAAATTTAGATCTTACATTTTGGGATCTAAGGTACTTGTGCATTCTGATCATGCGGCTCTTAGGTATCTTTTGAGCAAAACTCAATCGAAATTTAGGCTTATTCGGTGGATTTTGCTTTTGCAAGAGTTTGATGTAGAGATACGAGATAGGAAAGGGTGTGAAAATGTTGTTGCTGATCATTTGTCTCGTATTGTTCCTTCTGAACCTTCACTTGCATTGCATGAGCATTTTGGTATAAATGATGACTTTCCATATGAGCATGCGGGTGAAGTGACTAGTGTCCTTTGGTATGCTGATATTGTCAATTATCTTTCAGATGGAGTTTTGTTGTCTAACCTCTCTTCCCAAGAGAAGAAACGTTTTGTGTTGACGTGCAGGAGCTACTTTTGGGATGACCCAATCCTTTTCAAGATGGGAAAGGACGAGATTCTTCGGAGGTGTGTGCCCGAAGAAGAGCAACATGATGTCTTGGCCTTTTGTCACGAGCTTCAATGTGGAGGACACTTTGGGGGTCGAAAGGCCGCTTTCAAAGTCCTCCAATCAGGTTTATTTTGGCCAACTCTTTATAAAGATGCTTATAACTTTTGCAAATCTTGTGACCGCTGCCAAAGAATTGGGAATATTGGCCCAAAGAATGAGATGTCCCTTGTGAGCAATTTACAAGTTGAGATTTTTGATGTTTGGGGCATCGACTTCATGGGACCGTTTCCCAAATCTTTTGGTTTCGAGTATATCCTTCTTGCCGTAGATTACGTGTCCAAGTGGGTTGAGGCTATCCCTACACGGACATGTGATGCTAATGTGGTTATCAAGTTTTTGCAGAGTAATATTTTGAGCAGGTTCGGTTTTCCACGGACCATTGTGAGTGACGGGGGCAAACATTTTTGCAACCGAGTGTTTGAGAAATTGATGAAGAAGTACGGTATTTCTCACAAAGTGGCAACCCCATACCACCCACAAACTTTGGGCCAAGCTGAGACGAGCAACAAACAAATCAAAATCATTCTTGAGAAGACGGTGAACTCGTCTAGAAAGGATTGGTCAACCCGGCTCGATGATGCACTTTGGACCCAACGCACAGCGTATAAGGGAGTTTTGGGGATGAGCCCGTTCCGGCTTGTCTATGGAAAGGCGTGCCACCTTCCAGTCGAGATCGAGCACAAGGCATTTTGGGCCATTAAGAAGATGAACTTTGATCTTGATGCCGCCAGGAAAGAAAGGATGTTGCAACTCTCGGAGCTTGAAGAGTTGAGGGATGAAGCGTATGAGAACTCAAAAATTTACAAGAAAAAGACCAAGAGGCTTCACGATTCAACCATTGTCCGGAAAACTCTGGTGCCCGGCATGAAGGTACTCTTATTCAACTCCCGCCTTCGACTTTTTCCGGGAAAGCTGAAGTCCCGTTGGAGCGGACCCTACGTCGTCGATGAAGTGCTATCACTTAGAGCCGTCCGACTCTGCAATCCCGCGAACGGAGAATTGTTCATTGTGAATGGACAACGAGTAAAACCGTACTTCGATGGAGAATTTGGGAAGCACCATGTCGAGACCCTCGGTCTTGGCGAACCCCCGTATCCTTGATCAAATTTATGCCGAGCTCCCGGCTTGAAACCGAGCTTATTTGTACTCTTGTATATAAATATATATATATATATATTTAATTTCATTTTCTTTTATTATCTATTATTTCTTATATAAAAATAAAAAAAAATATTATATCAGAATTTCCTGGAGCAGGTATTAGCGGCGCTAACCTCTTAGCGCCGCTAAGGTGTGTTTCCATAGCGCCGCTTCCATTTTTCGGCATATCAGACACAATCCGCTAAGATGGGTTAGCGTCGCTAACCCCTTAGCGGCGCTAACCCCTGGGACTTATTAAAAAAAAGGAACGAGGCCTTCTTCTTTTCACAACAACATTTCATCTTCCCCTCAAACACACCCTACGACCCAAGGCTCCTCGTTCGACCACAGTCCGATCATCAACCCGTTTCCAGCCACGAACGTCCGACCACCATCCTCCGGCGACCGCTCTCCAATCAAATTCTCCTTCAAACTCGAAAACTCCATCTCCTCTCCAAACAAGCCAACCACACCTCAACCCTAAGTTGTGGAAGATTGCTCAATTTCGGCCGAAATTCTATCAAAAGGTACCGTTTGTTTCTTCAATTTCCATTGTGAACGATTGTTGAGGCGTGAGGAGGCCAACTCCGGGACCCTTCACATTCAAGTTGTTCAAAAGTTCTTCTCCCTCAACTCCGCACACCAAGTGTTCGACGAATTGCCCGAACCAATAATCATGGTCAACACAACCGGTGCCTCAAAGAAAAAGGCTCCCGCACCTTCAAAGTCCAATGCGGCGGCCTCCACGAGCTCCAACCCCAACCCCAACCCGGCAACCGGGGCTCAAACCTTAAGGGCACTCTACCACATCCCATTCGATGCCGAGTCAATGGATGAAGTTATGGCATACCAACGCCTTAGTTCCAAACTGTTCCCGAAACCACGAATAATCGATTGGGATTACTTTAATGACGAGCTCGAGATTGAAGAGGACATCAAGCAATACCTCAAGTTGCTCGACCTCGAGGAGTTCGAGGAAATGGAAGTTTATTCCTATAGGAGCTTGACCATGGAGTTCTTTAGCACGGTCACTCGGCATGAGAATGGGAAATACCTCACGGCTCGACTCGAGGGCTAAGAATACAAAATCACCGACAAGGTGCTACGTGACATCTACAAGTTCAAGTCCTCGATCCAGTCACGTCACAGCCCCATGGGGTGGAAGGCTGACCCACATTGGGCGGCCATTTCCCCGTGCGAGAAGTACAAGAAAGCTGGGGCATCGTCGGGGTTAATCAGTGACCTAGCCCTCGTGGTGAACCACAAGTACTTATCCCACATGATATTCGGCAAGAAAGAGTCGAATAAGGTCAGCGAGCAGCAGGTTTTCATTTTGTGGTCGATCTCCCAGGGTCGATCAGTTAGCATGATACAGTACCTGAAGGAGTCACTTTTCGATGTCCGGATTCGAGGCGCGGTCCGAACTTGGGCCATGTGGTAGCACTGCTTGCCGAGTATTTCGGTGTGGACATAGAGGATCCCAAAATGCCTCCTATATATCTGTCCAAGAAGGATCTCGCTCGGGATTTCCTTATAAACGCTACCACTCCACGCCCGGTCCACCAGTGGGAGAGCTACAAAACCTATTGTAGGGAGATGGGTTTACCTATACCGGTCGACCAATCCCAGACGGGAGCGGGTACATCCACTGGTGCAGCCCGATCAGCCTCTCAGGACGAGGACGATGATGACTCTGAGGCCCAGACACAGCCCGATCAAGGTACCTACCAGCCCCCGCCAGCGATGGGCGACTACCCGAGCACATTCTCACAGCAGCCTCCCACTTGGTTCTCCACGTTTCAGACTCGATATGATGAGAACCAAGCTCGGTATGAGGATAACCAGGCCCGAAATGACGAGCAGTATAGGGCCATCCACGCTGAGGTATCATCGCAAAACGTGCGACTCGAGTCCTACATCGAGTCCAACAATGCCCGTTGGACGTCCTTCTTGAAGACCAACGACGAGCGTTGGACGGAGCAGCAGAGGGAGTGGAACGACTTCAAGAGGATCAACGAAGCGCACTGGACTGCCCACGACAGCCGATGGGATACCTGGGAGGCGCAGCAGTACCAGCATCCACCGACACCGCCACCGGACGCACAGTGACTTGTCACACAACTTTGTACGTTTTTCTTTCTCCTTCTCTTTTATTTTTGTATAGTTTCCTTGTTTTCGAGTCAAGTTCATTATATGGTTTACTCTCCCTCACCGAGAATTGACAATGAGGACATTGTCAGATTTTAAGTGTGGGGGAATTTTACGTGCTTACGTGACTATGTGGTGGACTTACTCTAGTTTTTGTTCTAGGTTATTTTTATTTCATTTCTCTTGCATTTTAGGCCGGTTTAGTCTTTTTATTTCTAGGGTTATTTGTTGTGTCTTTCTGAGCTTGGACTTTGGTGTATTGTAAGATTAGTTGATGATTGATTGGTTAAGTTAAGAAGTTGTGATTTTGAGAAGGAGTAGCATATCTCGACTATTTTGCTTGGTTATTTTGGATGACATTATATACCTTGTGAGGCTTGAGCCATGATTGTTTCTTGAGAGATGTTGGTTTGAAAATTATTCATCTAGGATTTGCCCTGAGTCTACTTTGAAATGAATCGATTGAATTTGTGAAACGTGAATATGATTGAGGCATTCCTTGTATTTTCTTCTCCTTCTCTTTTCTATGAATAACAATCACTAGTCACCCCCCTTGAGCCTTATATGTTTTTATTGTTAACCTCATGATGATGATATTGAGTTGCGGGTTGAGAATTGGAGGTGTTAGCTGATTGAACTGTGAATATGTTCTTTTCTTTTGATAAAAAAAAAGGGGGAATCAAATGGACTATACTCATAGCGCTCGATCCACTAATTTAGCGGATTCGAGCCATGAGTACGGGAAACCGGTCTAGGAGACTCGAGCAGAAAACTCGATGGTTAAACCTAGATAAGATGTCCAAATGGTTCTCGCAAAAAAAAAAAATAAAATAAATAAATAAAAAAAGGGGAATTGCTTGGGAAGTAGTTGATTTTGGAGTTCGTAGGAAGGAGCCGGTCGGTGATTGACAACCGGAGGTGTTCACGATCACGGTTGGGTGATGGAATTGGATTGAAGTAGTTTTTATCTAGCCACTTAGCCTATATGTATCCTACCGATCCAAAGAGCCTACATTACAACCCGAGAAGTCCTCTTGATTCATCGTTTCACATCTTTGATTGTTTTAGAGTAGAAGTTAGATGATTGGCAAATCTATGAATGATTGATTGATAACCAACTTGAGTGCACCTCCTTTATATTTGCGAAAGAAACTGAGTGAGGCATATGATATATTTTCGTACTCGAGAGTCTTTGTCATTCGAAGTAACTGAGTTCATGGTTGATGTATGTTCTCGTGATCATTTAAATTCTTCGTGACTTGATTGATTGGTTTGAGACTGGTCTTGCTTCAACTGTTGTCCTTGCTCGTTTATTTGTTTTCTTTCTGTTTTCTTTCTGTTTTCTTTTCTTTTCTTTGTTCGGGACGAACAAAGGTCTTAGTGTGGGGGAGTTGTTTGTCCCGTTTTTGTTGCTATTTTCGTTATTATTTTGTGTGTCGTTTCTCCCGTTTTAGGTCTTTCCTTAGGTTTTTTCCGGCCTCTTTTTGTCGTTTATTGCATTTTGTTGCTATCCTGATGTGTTTAGGTTTCTGCTGTATTTTCTTTTCTATTTTCTCTGCTTTTCGTGTTTTTCCGGTGGTGCGATTTCAGGTTGTTGGATGATCGGGCCGACGAGTGTCCAAACATGAAGAGAAGTGGATGAGTTGAGCAGTATGTTGCGGGTCTCAAATATCAGCTCGGGCAGTACCCGAGCGACGTAGCCGAGCACGCAAGCTATAGGAAGAAGGGGAAGAATTTGGGCCAACGGGGCCTTAGCGCCGCTAAGGCCCCAGTAATAGCGGCGCTTAGGAGTTTCTCATGGACAGACGCGGTCAGCTAAGATGCCTTAGCGGCGCTAACCCCTTAGCACCGCTAAGGTCTGTTTTGAAACTGACGCGAGTTTCATGGGATTTGAATTGGGGAAAGGTTTAGGATCGATTTGGGGGCGTAGAGGGCATTATTCTGGATGGGTTTTTCACAGCCTTTTCACCTTAGAACATATTTTTCTTGTGCTTTTGATCTTGGATTGGATTTTGGAGCATAAAACTCCTTTTCTAGCTTCGGATCTTGGATTGCTCGTTGTTTCTCTCGACATTGGTTTTTCTTATCAATCGTAAGCATCTTTTCTCATTTCATTATGATTTTTTGTGCTTGGATTGCTATGAATTCTTGTGTTAATATTGCAATGAGTAGCTAAATTCATTAGCTAGGGTTAGGGGATCATCGTTCCGGTTCGATTTCATTTATGTGTTTGATTAATTTGCTCAATCTTTTCGAGTTGTGCTTAACCTAGGGTTTAGATGTTTGATCACCATCTCAATCTAATTAATCGATTTTGAAACCGAAAGGGGAGAAATCGTTCGACCTAGGCTCGTTAAGAATAGACTTGTTCGGTGACGTATTGTCTATGTGCTATTCGATTCATGATTGACTTGTTAACGTGTATTCTCTTGTTTCGTGAGATATTGAGAATGAACCTCTAGACGAGTAGTTTTTGAGTCATCTAGTCGAGTAATTGATTGATCGTAAATTGTTTCGAGAACCGGAGACGATATACCCGATACCCTAGCCCTTTTATCATAATTCAAATTTAAACTTTAGTTTGCAAGTTTGAAATTGCTAGCTTGTTTTTATTATTTGTAGTTGATAATCAAAACTCCAAAATTTGAATTAGAATGTTTAGAACTTTCTTTCCTCTTTTCTTGTGATTGAATATCCGTACATATAATCCGGCTAACCTTCCTCGTGATACGACCCGGTGTCAAATCTTTCGATTCTACTCCGGTAAAAATATTTACAACAAGTATAATTATGATATCAAGATATTTAACCACGATTAAATCTTTTTAATTCAATCCATATCTCTTTTTAGACTTATCAATTCATTTGAATATAATATAAATTTACCTTAAAAATGAGAGTTGGACTTTACAATAATCACAGTATTAATATTGGCAATATAAATGCTAAATAAAAAGTAATTATTTTGGACTGTACACTTTATAATATACATATAAATAAATTGCCTATTTGAACTTTAAATATTTTATTTCTTTCATATATAGTTATGCAATATATGTAACTTAACTAAAAGTACAAACATTTTAAAGATTTCATTTCAATCATGGTAACATGTTTTTTAAAATTGTAAACATCTTTTTGTTATAATATACAATTTTTTTTTATCATTTTGAATCATTTTTTTATCACTTTTTTTATGAAACATATTTTTCATTTAAAAACCGTGATTTACATGTCCTCCGATTTATTTGGTTATTTTTGATCTACAAATGATAAAATATCGTTGTTGTTTTTTTTTAAACGTAATTATTTATATAAATATATTTTACAAAAGATACAACCAACATTCCAAATATATGTTAAAACATAACAAAACAAAATCGTTCTCAATTTTTTGAATGAATTTGACATAAAAAATGAGAATGATTGACAATATATATATATATATATATATATATATATATATATATATATATACACTCAAAATCCACACTTTAACTTTAAGGTAACAATTTTCCTTATACTCGATATAAAATTAAACTTCACCAGATAATCATATCTTTAGTATATATCACAATGTTACTTATTTTCACTATAGTTTTATTTCATGGTTGTAACATTCCGAAAATCAACAAAAAAATGAAGGAATGAGGTGTGTATGCAATTCACAATTATAAAGTGGAGAGCAATCTTGGTAAATATCGATTTACGGTTACCAAGTGAAAAATAATTTTGCATGGAAAAACAAAGAGCTTCTTAATAATCTATGATTTTTTCATGATTAACATTTTACGATTACCTAACAAATGTTTTATGTATTATAACTTATTGATTAATAGCCTTCAATTATAAATTTTAACAAAATAAATACAGCCCGTGCATCGCACGGGGTACGTACTAGTGTAAAATAATTATACTACTGTTTATGGGCTGCATTAAATGCTGACTTATTTTTTTGCTACTATTTTTAGTAAATAATTTCTCTCACTCTCTTTATATATATAGAGAGAGAAGGGATCATATGAGACTGATATATAGTGAAGGAAATAAGAATAAATCCACACTATTGGATCCATCAAGTCAATGGTCATGATGAAGTCAAACTTTCATAAATAATGGTCAATCATTAATGACAATCTGATAATTATTTAAACTATTGTGGTCAAAATTTTATATTTGACCAATAACTAAGGGTAAATTGTCATTATACATATACCATATGGATCCACAGTTTATTTATATTCACCTCTATCATATCTACACAATTTCACACACACACACA
>CACSLK010003174.1:17213193-17228407 GCA_902706635.1 Striga hermonthica
AAAAAAAAAAAAAAAAAAAGAGGAGTAGAATTTATCGACCATCTTGCGAAGACCCCTTTATATTTATAAATAATAAATATATAAACAACAAAATGGAGGAGTAGAATCTTTTTTCTATAAAAAAAAAGACGAGTATAATCTTTTTTCTATAAATAATATATAAACAACAAATACTTTGTATTATTACAACCACCCTATTTTTCCAACACCCCAATTCCCAAATATTTACAAAGGGTAAAAACAAAAAAAAAATAAATAAAAATTAGGCTAAAAAAGGTTGACTAGGGAATATTTTGCAGAAAAAGAAAGGATAAAAATACAATAACTGCCTTAATCATATTTACCGGTCACAATTTTAATTCACTTATTTCAATAAAGACTTAGGGCAAACTTTAATCAAACAAGCATATGACATGACTCTCAAAAAACAAGTAAGGCTCAATTCTCAAAAGTATGTATATGCCATTCAAAAACAGTTAATCAAGCATTTCATTATATTACACCGTATATAACCAATATCACAACTTATCAACTTAATTTACCAAGGTTCAATTAATCCTGCATTTCCAGAGCGCATCACACAAGACATAAAATCACAACAATAATAATACACACAATAATAAAATTCACAATCCAAACATAAATAAAATTCACAATCCAAACATAAATAAAAGTTCCCCCACACTGAAACGAGACAATGTTCTCATTGTTCAAGAAAGAAAAATAATAAAAATAGTTCAAAATAAAAAGTAAAAGAAAAGATAACTTACTAAGCACAGTGACACATCACTGTGCGTCAGATGAGCTCCAGTGAGTGTCCCACTTGTTGAACCGATCGTCCCAGGCGTTCCACTGCTGGAATTCCTTCGCCTCCCAAGAATCCCATCGGCTATCATGAGCAGTCCAATGGTCATCATTTCTTTGAACTGCTTTGTTAATTTCCGCCCAGCGAGCATCATTGGTGGCAACGTAAGATTGCCATTCGTCATTCTGCGCTTTCCAACGTGCATCATTTGTCTGAACAAACGACCGCCACTCGTCGTTTTGCGCTTTCCAGCGTGCCTTATTGTTCACGCTCAGCGACATGAGATCGGCGTGAATGGACCTGAGCTGCCCATCATGTCGTCCCTGATACTCGGTGAACCAAGTCAGAGCATGCTCGGTAAATGTGGGCGTGGGACCTCCAACCACTGGAGGGGGCTGGTGTGCCTCGGGAATAGATTGGTCGTCGGCTCCAGTATTATCATCATCAGAGCTATCATGCGAGGCGGGGGGCTGTGAAGCCGCATTTGATGGGCCGGTGTCTTTGCCCTTTCGTTTCAATGTCCTTCGGTACTCTTTATAGCTCCTTCGATCTAGAACATTGCGGATGTTGTACCTATCATATATAACTTGGGCCTTGTTGAGATCTCGCTTCGAGATCATCTCGGAGCCAATCGTGTTGTAGATATCATCAACCTCCACCCGGTAATGGCCTGCAATAGCTGTGACAATATGGCCCAAATTAGGACCACGCTTATCGTTGTTCCTGAGCTTGTAAAGGGAATTCTTCAAATACTGAATTATGGTGACGGGCTGATCTCGGAATATAGAATGCAAGATGAACACTTGTTGTTCGCTGACCTTATTATTCTCCTTTTTGCCAAATATCATGTGGCAAATGTACTTGTGAACAATTCCCAAAGCTACATCAGTTATGCAGCCTGAGGAAGCACCTCGTGTCTGGAATGTCGGGCATGGAGAGATGTCAGGCCAATATGGAGCCGCCCTCCATCCCATCGGACTATGCCGAATGGCATTTTCGAGCTCCAATTTGAATTGTTCATTTAATACCTCGTCCGTGATTTGGTATTCTTTGCCCTTGATACGAGTCGTGAGGTACCTACAGTTGTCGTGCATCCTAACGGTGGAAAAGAACTCAAGGGTGAGAGCCTTGTGGGACTCGTGGACGAGTTGCTCGAAAAATGTGAGACCGAGCAATGGGAGGAGCCGGTGGACTTCTTCGGTGAGGTGAAGATCATTGAGAATGGTCCAATCAATTTCCCGCGGCGGAAGGAATGGCTTCGAGGCGAGTCGGAGGTAGTCGTTTACCTCTTCGGGTGACTCGACATAGAACGAGACTCTATGTTGTTCGGCCAAAGTTGGCCTTTCGGTAGCCGTAGGTTGGACGGCGGCACTTTTCTTCGTCGTTTTCTTAGTGTTCACCATTGTTCCTCTTTCGGTAATTTCACCGAACATTTGGCGGGTGGAAAATTTGTTGAACTTGTTGTGAGCAAAATGGAACGTATGAACCCGGACTTTGGCATCCTCTAGCCTCAATCAATACCAAACAATGCAAGAGAGTAGCAACCGTACCTTAAATTTGTGAATTCGTCCGGAATTTGAAAGTTTCACTAAATTAGGATTGGAGGGATTTTTGTTTGAGAATTTGTGAGTTTTGATGGAGTGTGGTGTGGGATTATAATGTTTGGTGGATGTAATGTTGTGGGAAAGTGGTTTTTGCGCCGGAAAAGGTGAATATTACCGGAGGAATGTTGAGGTGGTGGACGGAGATGAAGTTTAGAAGTGAAGAAAAGGAAGATGAAATGGAGAGGAGGAGAAACGTTTTTTTTTTTATTAGTCTGGGGAGGAAGCGCCGCTACTAGGGGGTTAGAGGCACTACCTGCTTAGTAGCGGCGCTACTGGTAGTAGCGGCAGAAGGGACCTTTTCTCTGTTGGAGTAGTAGCGTGCTTCCTATTTTTTTTTTTGTACATATATACATATTTTCTTCTCTTTTTTTTTTTACTATTATTCTCTTTTATTATTATTATTTATTATTATTATATGTACAAGTTTGCTCGATTTAACGCCGGGAGCTCGGCTCTGAATTTTTCAATCAATCTTGCGATGGTTCGTCGAGACTGATGGTTCGTCGAGACTGATGGTCTCGACATGATGCTTTCCAAGTTCTTCGACAATGTATGGCTTGACTCGTTGCCCATGGACAACAAATAATTCCCCAGTCGATATGTTCCGGAGACGGACGGCTCCGAAAGTCAATAATTCATCAATGACATAAGGACCACTCCAACGGGATTTTAGTTTTCCCGAAAAAAGACGGAGTCGAGAGTTGTAAAGAAGAACTTGCATACCCGGTATCAACTCTTTCCGGATAATGTGACATCGTGAAGCCTTTTTACTTTGTCTTTGTATATCTGTGAATTTTCGTAGGCTTCATTGCGCAACTCTTCGAGCTCGGATAATTGCAAAGTTCGTTCTTTTCCAGCAACTTCGATATCTACATTCATCTTCTTGATAGCCCAAAATGCCTTATGTTCGATTTCGACAAGAAGATGACATGATTTCCCGTAGACAAGTCGAGATGGACTCATCCCCAATACACCTTTAAATGCGGTCCTTTGGGCCCATAGAGCGTCGTCGAGATGACTCGACCAATCCTTCCGTGAGGAATTCACGGTTTTCTCCAAGATGTTCTTTATTTGTTTGTTGCTTGTCTCGGCTTGACCCGACGTCTGTGGATGTTACGCGGTGGCCACCTTATGGGAAATCCCATATTTCTTCATCAACTTTTCAAAAATACGGTTACAAAAATGTTTGCCACCGTCGCTCACAATTGCTCGTGGAAATCCAAACCTGCTTAAGATATTGCTGCGCAAAAACTTGATGGCCACATTAGCATCACATGTCCTTGTGGGGATAGCCTCGACCCATTTGGACATGTAATCTACGACGATTAAAATGTACTCGAAACCAAAAGATTTAGGAAATGGTCCCATAAAGTCGATACCCCATACATCGAAAATTTCTACTTGTAAATTATTTACAAGGAGCATCTCGTTTCTAGGACTGATATTCCCAGTTCTTTGGCATCGGTCACAAGTACGACAAAAATTATAAGCATCTTTGAAAAGGGTAGGCCAAACAAACCTGACTGAAGAACCTTAAAAGCGGTTTTCTGACCTCCGAAATGTCCTCCACAGTGAAATTCATGGCAAAATGCTAGGACATCAACTTGCTCTTCCTCTGGCACACATCTCCTGAGCACCTCATCCTTTCCTATCTTAAAAAGGTACGGCTCGTCCCAAAAGTAACTCCTGCACATAGAAACAAATCGCTTTTTCTCTTGGGAAGAGAGATTAGGCCGCAATATTCCACAACATAAATAATTCACAATATCAGCATACCAAACACTCTTTGAAACCTCAAGCACATGCTCATAAGGAAAATCATCATGAATGGAATTATGCACAAGCAATGAGGATGGATGATCAGATGATGCAGTGCGTGATAAGTGATCAGCAACTACGTTTCGAAACCCTTTATATTTTTAATATCTACATCAAACTCTTGCAATAACAAAATCCACCGAATGAGCCATGGTTTTGAATGTGTTTTGCTCAGAAGGTACTTCAAAGCCGCGTGGTCTGAGTGAATAATGATTTTCAAACCAAAATATAAGATCGAAATTTTTCCAACAAAAAGACTACGGCTAGAAGCTCATTCTCAGTGGTGGTGTAATTCTGTTGAGCACTATTAAGGGTCAAACTAGCATAATAAATTACACGGAGCAATTTACCAAACCGTTGACCTAAAACGGCGCCTACTGCAATGTTAGATGCATCAGACATTATTTCAAAAGGAAGCGACCAATCAGGAGCAATAACAATCGGGGCACTTACAAGCTTATTTTTCAATTCAATAAAAGCACTCAAGCAAGTATCATCAAAATTAAATGTCACATCTTGAGCTAGCAAGTGACACAATGGCCGACTGATTTTTGAAAAATCTTTAATAAAACGTCTATAAAATCCGGCATGCCCCAAAAAACTCCTAATTCCCTTAACATTCACAGGAGGAGGAAGTTTTTCAATAACGTCAACTTTGGCCTTGTCGACCTCAATCCCCTCATTAGAAACAACATGTCCCAAAACAACTCCACTCCTAACCATGAAATGACTTTTTTCCCAACTCAAAGTAAGATTTGACTCTATGCAACGTTCAAGGACACGAGATAAATTATGGAGACAATGAGAGAATGAATCACCAAAAATAGAAAAATCATCCATAAATACCTGCAAGCAATCATCGAGCATGTCTGAGAAAATGGAAAACATGTACCTCTGAAATGTGCCAGGTGCATTGCATAAGCCGAAAGGCATCCTCCTGAAAGCGAACGTGCCAAAAGGGCACGTAAACGTCGTATTTGGCTGGTCCTCCGGTGCTATGGCCACTTGATAGTAGCATGAGAGTCCATCTAAGAAACAGTAGAACTGGTGGCCCGATAGTTTGTCAAGGATTTGATCAATAAATGGCAACGGAAAATGATCCTTCTTTGTTGCCACATTCAGTCGTCGGTAATCAATACATATCCTCCACCCGGTAGTGATTCGGGTATGGACCAGCTCCTTCTTGTCATTTTCTATCACGGTAATGCCTCCTTTCTTTGGCACCACATGGATCGGGCTGACCCACTCGCTACTAGCCACCGAGTAAATTAACCCCTCAGAGTAGAGTTTCAATATCTCTTTCTTTACGACCTCCATCATGTTTGGGTTTAGCCTTCGTTGGCTATCCCGAAATGGCTTGGCTCCTTCTTCTAGAATTATCCGGTGCATACACGTGGAAGGGCTGATGCCCTTGATATCGCCAAGACTCCAACCGATCGCTTTCTGATTTTTCTTTAACACCCCAACGAGCTCCTTTTCTTCTTCTGGATTGAGTTCGGCAAAAATTATCACCAGTTGCCGCTTCTCTTCATAAAGGAACACATACTTGAGATGTGAGGAAAGTTCTTTCAACTCTAGTGGTGGTGGATCAAATTGTCGGGGTTCCTTGACCTCAAAGAGCTCAATGGTCGGTTCCTCTTTTTCAGTAATTTTTGCATCAATCTCTCCTCCAAGTCCCGAATGGCTATCTCCTCGACTAATGGATCCATCTTATCAACAAAGGCACATTCCTCGACAAAGTTCACCGAGGATGCTGATGTGGCTTCCCGAACCGATATGGATACCGATTCACCCAAAACTGTCATGTTCAATGTCCCGTTCTTTACGTCTATCAATGTGTTGGTGGTGGCCATGAATGGTCTGTCGAGAAGGATAGTGTGATCCTTCCCATTCTCATGTACGTCTCCGACATCCAAGACCACAAAATTTACTGGGACAATTAGTTTCCCGACACGAACCAGAACATCTTCCACTACCCCCTTGGGATATCGAATCGAACAGTCTGCAAGTTGGAGGCACATTCGGGTTGACCGTAAATCACCAAGGCCAAGCTTTTTAAAAATGGAGAATGGCATGAGGTTGATCCTTGCTCCGATATCTAGCATCCCCGAAGCCTCTTTTCCATTCCCGAGGGAAATTATGATTATAAAACCCCCGGATCACGTTCCTTTTTCGACAAGTCATGATGCATAGCACTTGCCGCCTCATAAACGACCACTTTCTCGCCATCTCCGAACTTCTTCTTTTTCGTCACCAAGTCTTTGAAAAATTTTACATAGGACGGCATATTTTTATAATGTCTAGCAATGGAAGGTTGACATTAACCTTCGAAAGCATGTTGTATAGGTCTCGGAATTGTTGCTCTTGCTTCTCGTCCTTCAATCGTCCTGGAAAAGGTACGAGGTCTGTATGGATTCGAGGCTTATGCAATAGTGAGTCCTCCATAGTATTCTTTACATCGATCTCTTTGTTTGTTACCATGACATCGTGCCTTGTTAATTGAGCTTGGTTTTCTTGTTCGAGTGGAGTTGGCATTTCCACCTGGTTATCGACCACCTTTCCGCTTCACAACACCATTATTGCTTTGGCCTCCGTGGTTTGACTGGGAAGCTTTCCTTTGTCTGCCTCAGCCTTAATATTTCCAACTCGAGTGGCTAGTTTCCCCATTTGGGTTTCTAGGCCTTTGATTGATGACTCCTGGTTGGTCATGAATTGGAGAACTTTGTCCCACTTATCGTCTTGGTGAGATGAACCTTGTCCTGTCTCCTAGTTTTGCATCCCGGTAATTGGTCCCCTTTGTTGTTGTTGAAACTGCTGTTGTGGGTAATTCGGCCTCATTTGCTGTTGAAACCTCTCTTTAGGTCGCTCACTCTGTATTCGCTCCGCCTCTCTTTAGCTTCAAGGCAGAAGGCTAGAGCTTAAATAATGAGGGATTGGCGAAAGGAACCGATGCCACATGGAGTCGGCTTGGATTTAGCATTCCCGCTGTTGACATCCTATTGAGTGAGTTCTTGCACCAATACCAATTGTATTCAGCTTGGCTTGTTCGCTGCAGGAACATAATTGAGCCGAGGTTGTTGTTGAGCAAAATTTTTTCGGGGCTGTTGAACGTTGTTTTGTTAGCCCAAGAGAAATTAGGGTGGTTTCGCCACCCTGGGTTGTATGTGTTGGAGAATGGATCGTTGACCGGTCGGTTCTGGTATCCCTGCAAAGCGTTGGCGTCTGCCGGTTGATCGCCAAAGTCTTGATCGAAGGCCGAATGGAACATCTCCGATCCAGGCCATTGAACTCCACACGCCCCGCAAACATTAACAGCCATGGATTACATTGGCTGAACTCCTCTCGAGGTGAGTAACCTCATTTACTCTGTACGTTCAGCGATTTGCCGAGCAATAGCATCTTGTCCGGGCTAGACCTCTTTTACGGCCATTCTCTTTCCCCAAAAGCTCTTTTGAGACAAGTTGGTACTCATCGTCTCAAATATCTCCATCATTTCCTCCGCCGTGCGAGCACCGATATCTCCCCCGACGGCATTGTCCACCATGTATTGTAGGTTTCAGTCGAGGGAATCGTAAAAACTGCTCACCAATAGGTCGAATGGGAGATTATGATGTGGGCATTGTCTTTGGAGGTCTTTGAATCGCTCCCACGCCTCATGGAATGGCTCATTGGGATGTTGGGCAAATGAGACGATTTGGCCTCTCAGTTCCTGGGTCTTCTGGTGGGAATAGTATTTCCCAATGAACTTGGAATACACTTGCTCCCAAGTAGTGAGTGAATCGGGAGAAAGATTCATAAACCAAGCCTTTGCCCGATCCTTTAATGTGTGCGGGAAACACCTCATCTTTATTTGGTCCTCATTTAACCCTTGAAGAGGAAGGGTTTGGAGGACATTATAGAACTCCCGGATGAAATGGAGAGGATCGTCGTTCGGCAAGTCATAGAATGATGGGAGCTGGTTGTAGTGGATTGTCTTTAGCTCGTAATTCCGAGCCGCAGGTCCCAAACGGATGCAAAAAGTCACCGGCCCAATCATCGGTTGGGCCATGTCTCGAAGAAGACACCGCGGGGGATTGTTTACTTCCTCTTCGTTATTTTGGGCCATTTCACCTTGATTGTTGGAGCTTATCGAGTCAAGAGAAAGGCTGGCAAACAACTCTCGTAAATCCTCGTTAATGGATTTGTCGCTCGGAATGAGTACTCGTCCACTCCTAGTACGCATACACGAAAACAAGCAAACCGTTACGAGCACCAAATAAACAAGAGTAAATAATTGTTAAGTAATCCTGAAAAGTACCAATTAATATGAGAATAGAAATAATCGAGAGAATTAACAAGATAGGAATTCACAAAGAAAACAAGAGAATTTAAGCGAAACATAAAAACTAGAAATCAAAAAAAAATTGAGATAAAAATAAAAATAAAAATAAAAATACCTAATCGAATAGGCGCATAAGTCAAGTCCTAAAACTTTCCCCGAAAACGGCGCCAAATTTGTTGTAGCAAATTATTTTTATTTTATCGAGTACCAAATCAAAAGATTCGTTCCACGGGTCGATCTCTCAAAGAAAGTTTAGCCAGATTAAATTGTGCGTTTATTCGATTATGAAAAATTATAAAATGATGTCTTAAACATTCTAATCAATTTTAGTGTGGAATTTTACTATCTACTAATTTTATTAATTTAACTAATAAACATAAAATCATAATTAAAGTAGTAAATAAATTCAATAATTATAAAGACAATAAGAATATAAAGATGATAAAAGTGTTAGGGAATTGGGAAATAATTGTTTTCCATTCTAATGATAAGTCCAAATTATTTATTGCTCGGTTAAGTGATTCGATAAACACACTAATTTAGAGGTTTATATACAATAACTTTTCATAACAAGAATATAAACGTAAATTAATATATTTTCGTATCAAATAACAAATAAGCAATACAGTTACGAATATGCTTACTCGTTTCGAGCCGAGATCAATCAACTTCACTCCTCTCGGTTTAGAAATCAATTAAGTAGATTTAGAAGGTGTTTAATCAACTAAATCATAAAAATAAGCACAACTCGAAATGATATGAACAATCAATAACATATCCTCATCATCGAACCGAAACAATCATTTCCCTATCCCTAACGGAATAGGTTTAGTTCATCATGATTTTATCGACACAAACAACAATAATAACCCAAGCTATCATCGTACTTACAATAAAGTTACGATAACTTACGATTACTATTGAAAACTTGATGTCAATATATCACTAGAACTTCAACAAGATATAGAAATATCACTTACAAGATCATGCATAAGAAGAAATTCTCATAAATGAAGAACTTCCCAAAAACTTAAGAAGAAGAAGAAAGGATTCTTACAAGATTTTTTTACTCTTATTGAATTATGAACTTGATGATATTTACATGCATGGATCACCTCTATTTATAGCTGAGAATTTGGAGTAAAATATAGCTAGAAATCAGCTATAGGTAAGACTTTATCATCACCAAAATAACACTCCATCATCTTGCATTATGGAAGAAAAGACAGCTGCAGAAATCTGCCTAGTAGCGTCGCTTCTAGGTAGTAGCGCCGCTACTATGTCGGCAACTTTGCATGTTGTTACGGTTTTTGCTCGTTCGGGCTCGTTTGGACTTGGAATTAAGTTCTGTTTTTTTCCTGTACGTTGCTAACGAACCTTTCTTTCCATTGATATGATCATACCCAAGAAATTTCCAAAATCCTATTCTTCTGAGGTTTTCGACCTATGCATCTTTATTGAAAATAAAGCAAAAAATACCGAATAAATATACATAAACATTATTTGACCATTACAAATCACACAATAAATGATAAAACTATCATAAAACTTATAAAATGACTCAAAATGAAGGTAAAAGAATAAGAAAATAATAACTAAAAACGTAACAAAAATAGGACAAACAGTGTCTATGCAATTCACAATTATCAAGTGGAGAGCAATCTTGGTAAATATTGATTTACGGTTACCAAGTGAAAAATAATTTTGCATGGAAAAACAAAGAGCTTTTTAATAATGTATGATTTTTTTCATGATTATCATTTTACGATTACCTTACAAATGTTTTATGTATTATAACTTATTGATTAATAGCCTTCAATTATAAAGTTTACCAAAATAAATACAGCCCGTGCATCGCACGGGGTACGTACTAGTATAAAATAATTATACTACTGTTCATGGGCTGTATTAAATGTTGACTTATATTTTTTCTACTATTTTTAGTAAATAAGTTCTCTCACTCTCTTTATATATATATATATATATAGAGAGAGAGAGAGAGAGAGAGAGAATAGATCATATGAGAATGATATATAATGAAATAAATAAGAATAAATCCACACCATTGGATCCATCAAGTCAATGGTCATGATGAAGTCAAACTTTCATAAATAATGTTCAATCATTAATGACATTCTGGTAATTATTTAAACTATTGTGGTCAAAATTTTAGATTTGACCAATAATTAAGGGTAAATTGGTCATTATACATATACCACATGGATCCACACTTTATTTATATTCACCTCTATCATATCTACACAATTTTACACACACACACACACACACACACACACACACACACACACTCTCTCTCCAGCGGGGACGGCGGAAGATCAGCTCCAAATCACCGGTTACCGCCACTGCCACCGTACCGCAGCTACTACCATCACGGCGAGTGCCGTCGGCCATCCCCATCAGCGCCCTCCACCACCCCTATTCTCGGACACGGCCTGAATCAACCCACCACAAACCACCGGCCACTGCCATTAGCCCAATCTCGTTGCCCAAAGTCGTCGTCGCCGCCAGCCATCCCAGCACCGCCACCACTGTCACCTGCCCTTGTCTCAATCTCGCTCAGCCCGCCAAATCGAAAGTCCCAATTATACTGACGGCGAGGGAGACGATAGATTCGGGTGTTGCAGACGAGGACGAATGGGGAATAATAGAGGGATGACGACCTTAACTGGACGAGCTCGCTGGCGACCTAAACGGGAGATGTACGGCGACGACCGAAAATGCTTGTGGGGATGATGAATTTGAAGCGTGATTTATGTGAATTTCGTCGGAATTTTGATATTGGCGAATTTTGATTTAATTCTTGAGTTTTAAAGAAAAAAAAATAAATTGGGCGACCGAAATTTTGATAGTGTGATTTTTTTCTGTGAATTTTTTATTTAATTGATGATACAGTGAATGAATTTTTGATAGTGTAATTTTGGGGTGATTTGGGTGTGTATTGATTTAGTGGTTAGTTTATGGAAATTAGGTTAATGTTAGGGACTATTTTTATATTTTTAAACTTTAATTATAACATATAATTAAATTAATAGTGAGATAAATACTTGTATTAAATTATTAATTCTTTAATAAATTTAAAAATATTGATAGATAGTTTTTAATACCTAAAGACAATATTGAACACAAATAACCGAACTTTTAAAATTTGAAAATTATATTTGAACTAACATATGAGTTTCGAATCAAAAATATTATTTTGGACAGTTTCGAATATTAATGTGCAACATGTGAGGCACTAATGTGCTATTTGCATAACAATAATGTGCAAGGATTTGATCGTAAATGTGCACGGTTGTGAGAAATTATTCGAATCAATGGTATTTTTTTTATCACAATCCTAAATAAAATCAAACATAAATGATCAATTTATTCAGTCGACTATTCGATTTAATCAAAATAACTGAATTAACTCATTGCATATTTATAATAGTGTAGTCATTCTTTTTTAAATTAAAATTGAAAATAGATAATTATTAAAAGTGTAAAATTTCCAATCGAAAAATTTAGTCTTGTTAACTGTGGTCGCTGTTGTACAAAATATATACAAAATATTATTTTCTAATATATTTTGGTCTTTATTTCGATTATTTAAATAAAAAAAACATGCCATCGTACCGAAATATTCGATATAATAATAATAATAATAATAATAATAATAATAATAATAATAATAATAATAATAATAATAATAATAATAATAATAATAATAATAACAATAATAATAGGACCGAAATATAAAAATATGTATAGAATTTATATTGGATAAATATTGTTCGATTTTGTGCAATCTAATAGACATTTATGTGCAATCCGTGTAACCCTAATGTGCACTCTCAATACATAAAAGATATAAATAAAACAATATTATTATATATAATAAAAAATATATAAAAAAACTGATAATATGTTTTCGTTGTAGTTCGACATATTCGGCTATTTTTTTTAAATAAATCCATCATTAACCAACTAATATTATTTGATCGATAATTAGAATTACTGTAATTACGGTATGGGCAATGTGTTGTGTTATAAGGTGCACCGTGTTGCTGTATAAATTACAATATATTGATATATAAACTGTAATACTTAAATTCTATTACGTTAACATGATTGTTGTGGATATAAAGTATCATGTCGTTCCTTTTTTTTAATATTTATATTGCATAATATTTTGGCGGGAGATATTGACATTAATTGGTGAGTCTAATGATAAAGTGCAGCATGTTGTTTTATAAAGTGCGACTCATTATAAAGTGTAATATTTCGTTCTATAAATTGCACGAATACCAACCAATATTTGAAATACCTCCTTTTCCTCCAGTTCAACCTAAGACCGTTATACTTCCCATTGTTTTATAAAGTGCGACTCGTTGTTATATAAAGTTCTATATTTTGTTGTATAAAGTGCACTAGTTTATACTTTCCCAATTGTATTCGAAAACTAGTTTTAACAGATATAATTTTACATCCAATGAACCTAAATAATTAAATATCATTTAATTTATTATTTTTATTATATAATTTAATTATTATTATAACTCATTTTGATATCTTGGAATAATTTTATCTAATAATCAGTTTATTTAATTGGTTAACCGAATTAACCTAAATAAACGAAATAATCTATTATTTATAATATAAAAGTTTATTTATCAATTCAATATTTTTATTTATTATCTTATATTATTTGAATATGATTTTAATATTTATATTATTTATATTTAATATTTTGTGTTTTATTATTTAATTTATATGTATAAAAAGATATATAAACAATCATACTTTCTATAAAGTTTTTCTTAATTACAAATTTTGCCTATGTACTAAATTGACATTTAATCAAACTTTATGAAATTTCAATTAGGACCCTAAGAAATATACAATTCTAAAAAATTAGACATCAACCCAAATTCAATCTCGTCAATCTCGCCGGCGGATCTCCGGTCGTCTGGTCGTCCACTCCCCACGAAGAGGACGTTCCTCGACTCGCGACGACGGATCCATGTCTAATACTCCGACCGAATTTTCGAAAATGTCGTGCAATTGGCAACCTGTCTTCACGCTCGATTTTTCATAAAATTGTGTCGTCACATGCTCAATTTTCAAGGGATCCAGTCGAGCTCACCACCTCTCTTCACGATTGAGAACCGAGCTATTGAAATTATTCAGCTAGAAGGCTGAGAATTGGAGCCGAGATTTTGGCTCCGGCGAGTTCTTGTGCTTCATTTTCTGACTAATTTCCGGCGGATCCCGAGGAAATCGACTTCGCCCGTGCAGAAGATGCACAACGAAACCAGACGAACGTGCGCTCTAAGGTGGAGGAATACACTGGCGGCAACAGAAGGCGGAGACCCGCGGCGAGTGACGGTGGACCGGCGTGTGTATGAAGAAGATGTGTGTGTGTGTGTGTGTGTGTGTGTGTGTGTGTGTGTGTGTGTGTGTGTGTTGTTTATGTGTGAGAGAGAACGGGGCGTGGGGTATGTAGATGGGGTGGTGGCGTGTGGGGTGGGATAGGGTTAGCTGTAGGTGTTGGTTAGTTGACATACTGGTTAATTTGTAGTGGGTCGCACCTCTTTGAGTGTTTTGCGTAATTTACCATAATAACCTTAATGAAGGTAATAAGTTTGATTTTTTTTAGGCTGTTAGATCATCCGATCTAATGGCTAGTATGTATTCTTATTTCTTTCATTGAGCAACATTCTCACCTGAGCGTGACCATATATATATATATATGGTCAAAATCTTTTTCACCCCGTTATAAATATATTCTTTCTTTACACACCGCCCCATCAAATAACTTCTTTTACACCCCAAAATTCACAAAACTATGCGATATTACACTCGCATGTCCAAATGAACCAGCGCATATCCAACCGGACGCATAATTTATGACTATGCAAAAACATTTCGAATTTTTGTAATCGCATATCCACATCAAACGCATAATTTACAAATATGCAAACATCTTTCGCAGTTTTAAGAATCTCATATCAAAATCGAATGCAGCATAATTTACGATGATTATGCGCTGTTGTTATGTGATTCTTAACAACGATGTAATTTATGGTTAAGTGAGTAATTTGGAATGATTTGAACGTAAAGCATGTAAGATTGAATCAATAATGGCCCCGGTCCGAGGTGAACCGAGGTGAAGAGCCGTGACGGGCTTTTACGTGTTGCTTAGTAAAGGGTTTACAGTTCGGTAATTGTTAGAAAGAAGAGATCCGTTTACAATTGTCATAGGTCTGCTATTTATAGTAGTTTCGGGTCGATACATTGGGATCCGTGTACTACTTTTTGACTAAAGTGGCTTTTTATGGGCGGTTTGAGGCAGGGGGCCCCACGTAAATGATGACAGATCTTGTGGAGCAGGAGAGTCTTTCGTAGATGCCTTGTCACCTGCTTAAGGAGGTGACGACCTCAGTTCATGTTGTCCTCGGTGGATGTTGACCTCGGTAATCGTTGATCACTTCGGTCTTTGGTGGTTCAGACCGGTTCTTTGGTGTAGATCGGTGCGGTTCTGATTCACGTCGGTTTAACTGTTAATCGCATTTAGTAGGATGCTTAAAACCTCTTAACAGCGTCTTGCCGAGTCGGATGATAACAGAGAGGCCCCCAACATCGATGGGCATACGGAGTGATGGT
>CACSLK010003174.1:17228452-17242495 GCA_902706635.1 Striga hermonthica
CATGCGCCTTATTTTGCAGGGCTATATTGACCTTGCAAATTTAAGACTGTGCGAAAACTTTTCGCTTATAATTCGCATAATTTGTTGAATTTGCATTTTCTGGAAATTACATATCCAAGTCAATCGCATAATTTACTAGTATGCGAAAAACTTTCGCATATATCTGCCGGATAATTATCAATTATGCGATATTTTTTCGCCAAAGCATAATTTAATTGACGATTACGCGCCATTTTTTCGCAGGGCCATATCGTCATGGCAATTTTACGACTATTCGAAATTTGATCGCATATCTGTCGCATAAGTTACGCACCTCATTAATTGACTGCTTTTTCACAGGTGGGGATTTTGTCTGTGCATTTATCATGCAGGCCAAAAAAACAGTGATCTCTAACAATTCAACGTCTGCACCATTCTTCTCTACTGCAATTTTCTGTTTTTTTCGTTTTAATTCCTTTTGTTGTTCACTTATTTGAATGGCTAGCACCCGTGTGAGAGTATGCGTGAGCTATGGTGGTACGTTTTCTGGGGGTTCATATCTTGGTGGAGTGGCAGAGCTGATGAGAATAAATTACGGCCGACAAATGTGTTCTAAAGTAGTTTCTCGTGTTCAAGCATTATTGAAGGTCGATCCTTGTAATTTTGAGTACATATTGTGGGCAATATTTGATGGAAGGGAACGAGCTGTGAAAATGAAAATTGAATCCAGTGAGGATATCTTAGAGCTGATTGAATAACAAAAAACTCCCAACATTTACGTGGAGTTGGAGAAGCGACTAAATGTAGGGATTTCGGGGACGGCGCAACAAAGCTTCACGCAAATGATGGCGTCCCAAGGTGTATTTCTGAGTTCTTTTGGTGTTGGTAGTTCTGCATTTTCCCACGAGGCCCCATATTCACATCAAGCAGGCCCTAGTTCATTTACACATAGTGAATATCCTCGGGGCGCTGATGATCAAACCGCGGGTTGTTCGAACCAACCAGGTCATTCTCGTGACGATGACAATAATGATGACCAAACCAACACGCACAATGGTGACTCAGGCGACGAAGACAAAGAGGTCAATGTGAAGCAAATGTTCAAGCTTTTCAAGGCGTGGTATAGCGAGCATATTGAAGAGCTAAGATTAATCACCGACCATATTGAGGTTGAAATTCTTGCATATATGAATCGAGGTAGCACCCGGCAATCCGACGTTGAGCCACGAATGTGGTCCCTTCCTATGTCGCCCACGAAAACTGGATCAGATAGACAACCCATCCACTTACCCTCGAACAATATAGAATTATCTTTGGGGTCTGTCTTTCTTTCGAAAGAAAAGTTGCTTTGTGCCATCAAACTATATCACTTGCAACAAAAAGTTGAGTGTCGAACACCCAAATCCTGCACTTCTAGGTTACTATCTATTTGTCGGTATGAAGGGTGTTCTTACAAGTTATGTGCAAGGGAAAAGCGGGATGTATGGAGAATCACTACTTTGAAACTCGAGCATACATGCGAAGGGAGTTTGATGCACAATCGACACCGTTCGGCTAATTCCAAGGTTCTCGCTCATATTTATGCACCAACTATTCAGACAAATCCCCAGACGGTATCTACACGGAGAATTATTGAACAAATGCGGGAGGAGCATGGTTTGTCGATCAGCTACAACGTGTCCCTCCGAGCAAGACACCGTGCTTTTGAAAAAGTTTATGGAGGTCATGAAGAATCATGGGGGCGGCTTCCCGGTTACTTACACATGTTGCAAGTTCGTAATCCAGGTACAATTGTCGAACTGCAACGAGATGGCGAGGTATTCCAACACTTGTTCTTTGCTCTAGGAGCTAGCATTGAGGGCTTTCAACGAGCTGGTGTCCCGGTGATTGTGATAGAGGGTACCCACTTGAAGGGAAAATACAAGGGCATTATGTTTGTTGCAGCCACATTGGACGGGAATCACCAAATCTTTCTCCTTGCAGTTGGCATTTGTGATGTAGAGCGTCGTGAGACTTGGAGTTGGTTTTTAACTTAATTAAAAAGGGCATATGGTTGTCCTGATAACCTCCTCATCCTGATAACCTCCTCATCGTATCGGATAGACATTAGTCTATCATATATTCTGTCCTAATAGTATTCCCCGAGGCACATCATTCATTTTGCTGTTACCACATCACAAAACAAATGAGTCCTTTTTGGGGAAATCTGTCTTGGACATATTTTACAAGGCGGCATATTGTTATCGGCGCGAAAACTTCTATCGTTACTTGTCATCCATCCAAAGCCTAAAACCTGAAGCATTTAAAAAGCTAACTAATGAAATTCCTGTAAATGCTTGGGCGAGGTGTTTTACACCTGTACGGCGCTATGGATTCATGACATCCAATTCATGCGAAAGTTTGAACGACAAACTCCGTTGGGCCAGGATGTTACCCGTTTGCTCATTGTTGGAGTGTGTTCAAGCAATGATAGAGAAATGGTTTGCTGTTCGACGTGCATCTGCCGAGGGTCGCAATCATCCGCTAACGCAGTGGACTCAATTGCGGTTGGATCCTTTGTTCGAGAAAGGTCGTACACTATCCATTACCACACTCGGCATGCAACGTTATAGGGTTATGGAAGAAACACGATCCTACGTGGTAGATTTAGAGGCAAGAACATGTGATTGTCGTGTGTTTGAAACAGATCTACTACCTTGCTTACACGCATCTACGGCTATTCGGTAATGTTTACCAACCAACATTATCGTTTTTTTCTTTAAAAAAAATTGTTATATTCTAATATGATGTGCATTTACGATATGTAACAGGGATGCCGGGTTAGATATAATGGATTTCGTTAATGACCACTACAAAACCTACTCAGTTGCAAGGATGTACCAAAACACCGTTAGCCCCGTCCCGCATCCAGATGAATGGCACTTGCCCCCAGAAATTATGCGTAAAAAGGTAATTCCGCCAAATGATCCCAAACAAGCAGGTCGGCCACAGACTCAACGTTATTCTGCTGGAGAAGGATCATCACGTCGAGTACGACGTCAGCAGATGTGCTCACGGTGCGGGGTTACCGGGCATAACAGGGCGAAGTGCCTTCTATACGATGGTGATAATGACTTTTTTCAAATGAAGAAGGTCAAAACGCACCAACTCCTCATCCAAGACGCCCGGGGAGATGTCGTACATGTAAAGAAACAGGTCACAAATCGTCATCTTATCCATCACGTCCAATCCATGACAATTAAGATGAATATGGAGTTTTTAATTTTAAACCAATTTAACGAAAACAATACTTTTAACGGGAAAAATACTGTGTTGGTGCCCTAAGTTGTGACTTGAACACGATTGACTAACAAAAATTAGTGAAACTGGGTTGATTGCGCGATTTCTTAACATGTCCCATAATAACCACAATTGGTTTGATTGTGCGATTCCATATCATATCCCATAATAATCGCACAACTGGGTTGATTCGCCTAGTCTTCAACCGCATAATTAACGAATCGTATATCCAAATCGAAAGCCGCATAATTTACGACTATCCGCCATTTTTTTCGCATATCCATATGGACCGCATTGATTGATTGTCTGCACCGCATATCCAAATGAAAGTGCTTCGCATATTACTCGCATACGTTACGCACCGCATTGATTGATTGTCTGCACCGCATATCCAAATCGAAAATGCTTCGCATATTGTTCGCATAAGTTATGCACCGCATTGATTGATTGTCTGCTTTTACACCTAAAAAACTATGACGATTTGCATGCTTCTTCATTTAGTTGTCGAGTTGATGTATATCTACCTAGCCTGAAGTGCTATCTGTATTTATTAACCTTTCATTCTCTTTATTGAAGAGGCGACCTTTCACTTCTCAAAACCCTATATTTCCATCGCAGCAAAAAAAAAAAAAAAAGAAATGGACAGGATTCCACCCTATGAAAAAGATCGCGATCCGCTTCTGTGGAAAATGTTTTTCAAAAGGTGTCGTCAGAAGGCAGACATATGTTGGACTGACTACAGCAATAATAAATATTTTTTTCTTCTGTCAAGTGTGTGTTTAATCATGATTAATATGTCAAAACAAAACAATATGTTGCATGGACAATGAAACCATTAATGTCCGTCAACAGAGCTTTGCCAACAAAATCAGCGACAATATTCGAAGGGAAATTATTATTCGCAGAACTTTGACCAAAGTGCGATAATTCACATTGTGTTCGCATAGCGTAATGAAAAAATAAAAGTAATTTATATTTTTTAATCGTATATCCAGGCCAGATCAATCAAACACATCATTTAGGAGTATGCGACATATGCTCGCATAATTTAATATTCGCATATCCAAATCTATAAGGCTAGGGTTATGCGTATTGTTATCGCATATTTACGAATCACATATCCATATAAACCTCGCATCAATGTATCAATATGCGAACACATTTCGAAAAGTGTTAAGCACAACTTTTTTTCACCTAATAGTTTTTTTCAATTTATTTTTTTTGGCCGAAACGATAGAGGTATTATAAATCAAAACGCACAACAGTGCAAAAAAGCAGCCCAAGGCTGAATATTACAACCAAGAACTAAAAACTGGGAGGACGGATCGAAAGACCGCCTAGAGTCTCGCTAGCCACGCTAGAAAAGAAAACCCACTACACACAACTAAAAGACACCAACACAACTAGGATCGCTCCCCTCGGGAGAATAAGATCGCCCCCCACGGGGGAATCAGCACAGAGGCCAACGGCCCAGACCAAAAATACAATACACAACACTTAGGCAAAGAGCCCAGACCAAAAATACTTAACTAAACAGAGACTAAGAACGCCTAAACAAATAAAACTAACAAAAATAGAAATCCCTCCCCCAGCAAGACCATCCAGGAACGCCGAAGAGCAGAGCCAACAGAAGAATTCAAGGCACATGAACCTCGGTCACCACTGCCCAAGGCCTAGCTAGAACGAGGACCCAAGCCCTAAACCCTTCCGAAGCCAACCCTGACTACCACCGCAGAGAACACTCATCTCCATCCCGGCCAACACCACTAGCCGAGACCTAGCCGATCCGATTCACCAGCAGCAAAAAACCGAATTAGCCAGACTCCCCAAACTCGGGAGGAGATGGGAGTGAGAACGAGATGCCTCCAGTCCCGTCACAACACTCGAACCCAAAGAACCAACACCAACTCGCCTGACCAGATTCCCGCCGGAAGCCACCAAAAGAAATCGAGACAGATGGAGACCAAGAAGACGACCTCCTCGCCACACCAAGATGACTGCGGAGGACCATCCTCCATAAGACCCCAAACCGCCGGTGCAGCAGACCCGGACTGACGACGACGATTGAGCCAAACAGCCAATCAAACGAACCCAAAAATCCCGCGAGAGACGCCAAGCTCCTCAAAACTGGCCAATGCAACAGAGACCTCCTCCACTCGCCGACCGTCGCCCGCACTATGAACCCGACGTAGATCCAAATGATCGGACGCAAAATTGTATCTGCACCCATGGACCACACGACAGGGGAATAAAATGACGGGTGAGGCCGGTTCATGGAGGAGCAGATAAGCCGAGCTCCGATAGCCCCTGAAATCTGCTGGGAGAGAACCGACGAGAGTGAAAGAAGCGACCTAGGCGGCGATTTGGTTGGAGAGCACCAAGGGTTTCACAGGAATGAGGAATTTTTTTTTTTCAATTCATTATTAATTTAGTCAAAGAACAAGAATTTTCCAAAATTTACCAACTCTTTGGAAAATATGCGACGTTTGTATGTCGCAATTTTGTACGTCGCGGAATAGAAAATTTATAAAAACAAATATAAAAAAATATATGTTATTCGTTATAGTTCGAGTTATGCATTTTTTATGCGAAATATTTGAGTAATAATCGCAGGTTCTTTCGCCTAATAGTAGTCTTCTTTAATTTATTATTAAATCACAGACAGAACTTTAAAAAAATATTATAAAATTAATTATGCACCAATTCTGCGAATAATATGCGACGTATATGTCGTAATTTTGCATTGACTCAACTACTTCACATCGACTAAATTTTTATAGGCAAATAATATGCGACGCATGTACGTCGCAATTTTACATGGACTCAACTACTTTACATCGACCGAAATAGTTTATAAGTAACCTTACAACGTCACACATATTATCGACTAATTTTTTATAGGCGAATAATATGCATGCGACGCATGTACGTCGCAAAATTACATCGACTCAACTACTTTACATCGACTGAAATAGTTTACAAGTAACCTTACAAAGGCACACAAATTACTAGATTGAGGAGGCTACAACAGCGAGTTGAACAACAACTTGAAAGAACAGACGCAATTGGATGACTGTGCGAATGTTGGAGGAACATGAGGAGCTAAACAAGTTGGTCCGCGAGTTAAACATATTCGCCATCCCATGTCTGACTTTCGATAAAAATTTGAAAGTCTCAATCTATAGTATACCCCAAAAGAACAAGCACCTTTGTCTTTGAAGGCGTGCTCCCTTTCGCCGTCGTAGGCGCCTTAATCTAGTAAACCTCGGAAGACCAAGCAATTCGCTGGAGATTCCACGACTTCCCAAACACTTGGTCACCTACAACTTTTTCAGCCTCTAATTTTTTTAGCTTCCAATGTGAGACGACCATGTGCCAGGGAAGACGTGGGATCTCCAAGGAGAGTGCTTGGACTTTCGAGGTATACTAGATTGAGGAGGCTACGACGGTGAAAGGAAGCACGCCCTCAAAGACAAAAGGAGGATCAGGACCCATCTCTCAATTCTTCAACCTTCGATTTTCTCAACATGAGGAAAGCGATGTTAGTGTTATATACTGAAAGCTTGGCTTTGGATGATATTACACTTTTACCCTTTATGAATGAGAAACATGTTAGATTAAACAAGTTCTACATTCTGTTGTTTTGCATTAGATAGTGTGGGTCGTCATCGGGCGAACCGAAGATCATGCTATCAGTTACTCGCGAAACAAGAATAAGTGGTTCACAACCCAGATGGACATAAACACCCCATCGTGAACGGTTGTAGTGTCAACTGTACAATTTGTCTTGACTGATTAGTTGCACTAGTACATTTATGTATTGAACAGGGTCTCAGAGAGGAGCAGTTCGTTTTATACTGATCGTCGTAAACGAACTAGGCCTCGGTTAATTACTGTGTACTCTTAACCCGTAAGATATTAAACAAACATATATGTGTAGTATTTATTACTTTGATTCACATGTGTGAGGCTTAGTGAACTGGGCTAATAGACCCGCTGTCTTGGGTAATATTGCTACATGTAGGATGTGCTATTAGGATATTACGGTCACCATGTGCGTTAGTTTGATGATGTTCCTGGAGTGAGTTCATGAAGGATTATTATGCTAAACCCTGCAGGTGGATTAAATTCCGGCATAGTAATAATGTGATGAACGAGCGCTGACTTCGGTGAAATAATAATAAATTAATTAATTCTTGATTGTCAGTAATCGAATTAATTAATGGATATTATATCTTAAACATGGGGAGATAAATCGAGTAATTATTATTGGAGTCTCAATTGTAAATATGGCTAGGAAAAGGGAGTGCAATAATATTATGTTAGTGGCCCATTTAATATTATTTAATTAATTAAATAAGTAGCTTGGTGCACAAGTATTTTAATTAATTAAGGAGCCCTAATCCTAATCTTCTAAGGATCCCTACTATAGTTCTATATATACATCATTAAGCTCATGGGAAGAGAAGAGAATTCCACATCTTGGAAATCATGCCCCACGCCTCTCTTCTCTCTCTCAGTTCCCATTCGAGCTTTATCTTCTTCTTGTTGTTCCACTGGTACAAGATTAAGAGGTGTTTGAGATATACAGTAGAAGACCTTTGGGTAAAGTGAGACGAAATATATTTGGTCGTACAGAACTAACTGGATGTCCGATTAAGACGTGCAACATACCCAGACGACCGTCTTGACGAGAACTTTCCAATGCCGCCGAGATCGCAGGCGTCCGACCACCTACGAGCTAGAATGCACCGCCGCAAGGTCCCAGGAATGCAACTTGTCTTCATCCGTTTTGCACTCATTTGATCTGGTTTTCAATCTGTTCTTGTTCGTGCAATCCTAGGATGCGATTTGCAGTCAACAATTCATTGGTGTGCTATGTACGACCATCTAGAAGATCAGCCAGATCGCCATAAATTTTAAGCCATAAGTTCTCTACGCAAACCTTTAGATCTGTTGTGCATAGGCTTACGTTATTCTATTGAATTCGTGATTTGTGCATAACGAGATCTTCATTAATCCCAACAAGTGGTATCAGAGCTTGGTTTAATTCGTTGTGTACAAATTCAAATTTTTACGGCTTTATTTGTCAAGATGTGTTCAAACGCAGCCATATATTGGATTATATTCGCATAACTTGGTTTTACAAGAATTAGTTTAATCCACTATTATGGTCGATTATGTGTTTGATGAATGTTGATGAATGTGATGTATGGTCTTAAATTTTTTTTTAAGCCTCGGACATGTCGAGGAATTTGATGGATGAATGTTTTTAATAATTATTCACTCGGGGGTTGACCGGATAGATTTAATTATTTTGTTTAGAAAACATGTACATCCATTCGTTGGATCTAGGATCGGATTATGTAATTTTGTAAATTATATTTTTCATGTTGTGATCATGGATTTATTGCCCGGAGATCACAAGAGATCAACGAGCCTCGAAAGACCAACCGGGACGAAGCCTGGAGGCGCGCACGGACACGCGTGAGAAAAAAAATAAAAAATAAAAAATAAATAGTAATATTTTCCGACCACCGGCAGCGGCGGCCGGCGGCCGGGCGGCGGCGACGGCAGACTGACGGCGGTGGAGAGGTTTACTTGGTGTCCAAGTAGTACAAGATCTACAAGGATTCTACTGCAGTGGGAGTTCCAGTTGAACAGGGAAAGAATATACAAGGTTTCCTTGTTTATGGGAACTCAATATTTAATAGCCATAATAGTGGATTTATTTAAATTCATTATGCCTTTATTCATTTATTTATTTATTTATACATGTTAATTAATTATTGTACTTACATGGGATTAATTTAGAAATGCATATTTAATTATGCATGTTAATTAATTATTGCATTTACATAGGATAAATTTAGAATTGCATTAATATTTAAATAAGTAAAATTCCTCATTTAAATTATACTAAGTTTGAGAAGGGATTTTAAATTAAAGTTAATTGTAAAATTCCTAAGGCCTCCATTTCTAATTTGTCGGTAAATCAATTAATTGCAGTTATGGGCTTCCCCTCAGGTGACATCGCTAAAATTAATTGTAAGAAATTACCACGACGAATTTCTAATTAGACGATTAGAGGGAGTCTTATGAGAGAGTGTGGACTTCCCCTCGGATGACGTATAATCGAATTCGTGTGAACTCAGGATCGAGAAATGGGATTTACTTAGAATGCGATTTATTTATAACTCCCCTCGGGGTCCCTAAATTTATTGCATGGTCAAATGGAGACCGACTATTAATTTTGTTCGTCATGAATTTGGTTTTGACTTATGGAAATTAATGGGCCTTTGAAAGCCCTTCTCTTGCGAATGTTGAGTTGTGTAGAGTTGCCCTCGCATCATGCATTAACTCTCGGTGTTTTGAGATGTCGGTGAATTTAAGTTAATATTGTTTTGAGGATATCAATATTAGCAGTTAAATTCAAATGTGTTTAATCTGTAAAATTATTTTTGTGTTTCTCAGATATTCATCATGTCGTTCAATCCGTTATCTGTCATTCTAAAAGAAAATCAACTTACTGGTCCTAATTACATTGATTGGAAGAGGAACTTAGACATTGTGTTGACTGCTGAGGGTTATAAATTTGCGATTACTGAGGCTTGCCCGGCAGAGCCCGCGACTGATGCTCCTGAGCAGGAGAAAGGGGAGTATGCCCGGTGAAAAAAGGCTGATGAGATGGCGAAGTGGTACATTCTGGCATCAGTCTATGAACACTGCGGCAGATATACTTCTCAATCTCAGGAATCTATTCGGACACCAGTCTAGGGCTGCTAGGCAAGAGGCCATGAGTGCTCTGATGACTACGCGCATGGCTGATGGCACACCCGTAAGAGAGCATGCTCTCAAGGTTACGGCGCTACTCAATGAGCTTGAGGTTATGGGAGGTTTTATCGATGGGGAAACCCAGGTTGATATCATGCTCCAATCTTTGCCGAAGAGTTTTGATCAGTTCCGGTTGAACTACAACATGCACAAGATGCATATGGCTCTTCCAGAACTGTTAGCAGAGCTTCAGTCGGTGGAGGCCTTATTCACTCAGGCGCCTCACGCACTGGTTGTCGAGCAGGCTGGACCTTCCAGGCCACACAATGGCAGGAAGAGAAAGAAGTTTGCAGGAAAGGCAAAGGTGCAAGATGCCCCGGTGGTACAACGACCGCCCCTCAGTCTGTGGCAAAGAAGCCGAAAGGTAGATGCCACAAGTGCAACAAGTCAGGACACTGGAAGGTCGAATGACATCTTCTCAAGAAAGGTAACTCTCTCGTTAATGTCGTAGAAACATGTTTAGCAGTTGTATATACCAGAACCTGGTGTGTAGATACTGGAGCCACTGATCATGTCTGCAATTCGTTGCAGGGGTTCCAGGAAACCAAGCGGCTTAGGGAAGGAGAGATCACCGTCTACATGAGCGATGCTACGAAAGTGGCAACTGTTGCAGTGGGAGACGTTACTTTATCTTTTGATAGTAGTATTTTGGTTTTGAGGCATTGCCTTTATGTTCCTAGTTTTAGAAAGAATCTTGTTTCAGTTTCTAAACTTGTTTCAGATGGATTTTTGTTTATGTTTGATGACATGGTTGTTATTCGTTATGGAAAGCATTTAATTGTTCTGGTTCATTAGTTGGCAATTTATATGTTCTCAAACCAAACCCTCCCACACTCAACAAACTGAATTGAATAATGTCACGACTAAATCTAATAAGAGGAAGGAATCTTCGAGTATGAATCAAGCATATCTATGGCACCTTAGACTTGCGCACATGAACCTAAGGAGGATTCAAAAGTTAGTGGCCAGTGGACTTCTCGGTCCATTGGAAGAGCACTATCCAACTTGTGAATCATGCCTAGAAAGTAAGATGGCCAAAAGGCCGTTTACAGCAAAGGGGTATAGGAGCCAAGAAGTGCTAGGATTGATTCATTCTAATTTATGTGGTCCTATGTCGATCCAGGCTAGAGGAGGTTTCGAGTACTGTCTCTTTTATAGATGATTACTCGAGATTTGGGTACATTTATCTATTGTACTGCAAGTTCGAATGCTTTGAAAAATTCAAGGAGTATCGGGCAGTTGTGGAGAAGCTACATGGTAAAAGTATCAAGTCGCTTTGATCTGATCGAGGTGACGAATACCTTTTTGGAGAGTTCAAGACATATTTATCAGAAGCTGGGATTGAATCCCAATTGACTGCATTCGGCATGCCCCAGCAGAACGGGGTTGCAGAACGAAGAAATAGGACTCTTATGGAAATGGTCAGGTCGATGATAAGTTATTCAAAGTTACCAGATTCGTTCTGGGGATTGGCTTTAGAAACAGCTGTGTATATTCTGAACATGGTTCCTTCAAAGTCGGTAGAAACTACTCCTTATGAGATGTGGAAAGGGCGCAAGCCCAGTTTCTCACAGTTTCAAGTATGGGGTAGTCCTGCACACGTGTTAGCGCATGAAGCTGGCAAGTTGGAAAAACGTTCGGAAGCACGAGTGTTTGTAGGCTATCCCAAGGGAACGAAAGGTGGATTATTTTATAGTCCTGAGGATCAGAAGGTGATTGCTAGCACGAACGCTAGATTCTTAAAAGAAGACTATATTATATATCACAAGCCCGCGTGTATACTAGTCTTAGAGGAGTTGAGGGGTGAAGTCGATAATTCCCCACCGAGTGCGCAAGTAGATACATCACATAATACTGCAACACGGCACACTGAGAGTGTACCAGTGCAGACAGTACCTCGTCGTAGTGGGAGGGTTTCTCAATTACCCGACCGATGGATAGGTCTTGGAGAGTCTAAGGGCCCAGTTCCAGGAAACCTTTAATCGGGCCCAAGAACCTACAACGAGGCACTCCAAGATAAAGATGCAGAATCATGGAATGTTGCAATGAAAGCTGAAATGGGGTCAATGGACTCTAATCAGGTCTAGGATCTTGTAGAACCACCCAATGGGGTACGACCCATTAGATGTAAGTGGATCTACAAGAGAAAGAGAGGATCGGGTGGAGAGGTGCAAACCTTCAAAGCTAGGCTTGTTGCGAAAGGTTATACCCAGATTGAGGGTATAGACTAGGATGAGACCATTTCGCCAGTAGCTATGCTTAAGTCCATTCAGATTCTCTTGGCTGTAGCCGCTCATATGGATTATGAGGTATAGCAGATGGATGTCAAGACGACTTTCCTTAACAGAAACCTTAAAGAGGACATCTATATACAGTAACCAGAGGGATTCATTGCAAAAGGACGTGAGCATCTAGTGTGTAAGCTTAATCGGTCCATTTATGGATTGAAGCAAGCTCCAAGATCTTGGAATATTCGGTTCGATGAGGTGATCCAGTCGTACGGGTTCACTCAATGTTCGGATGAGCACTGTGTGTACAAGAAAATCAGTGAGAGCGTGGTGGTGTTTCTTGTGCTGTATGTGGATGACATACTTCTTATTGGAAACAGTTAGAAGGAGTTGCCAGACGTAAAGGTGTGGTTGTCTAAGCAGTTTGATATAAAGGACTTAGGAGAAGCAGGACACATTCTTGGTATTAGGGTCGTACGAGACCGTAAGAAGAGAATGTTGTGTTTATCCCAGTCATCATACATAGATACTGTCTTGGCTAGGTTCAGCATGTAGAATTCCAAGAAAGGTACCTTGCCTTTTAGGAAAGGAATCCCTCTCTCTAAGGAGATGTCTCCTAAGATGCCTCAAGAGATTGAGGACATGAAGACGGTTCCTTATGCATCGACAGTAGGAAGTCTTATGTATGCTATGCTTTGTACCAGGCCAGATATCAGCTACGTCGTTGGCTTAGTAGCTAGATATCAAAGTAATCTGGGTAGGGAACATTGGTCTACGGTGAAGCATATACTCAAGTACTTGAGAAAGACTAAGGAGTACATGTTAGTTTACCGTGCAGACAGCTTGTTACCTCTGGGTTATAGTGATTCTGATTTCCAGCCAGATAGGGACGAGAGTAAGTTAACCTCTAGTTATGTGTTTACCTTAGGAGGTGGAGCCACTTCATGGAGGAGTGCTAAGCAGAAATGCGTGGCAGACTCCACCATGGAAGCCGAGTACATAGCAGCCTCAGAGGCAGCGAAAGAGGCAGTTTGGCTCAGAAACTTCTTGGTGGACTTAAAGGTGATTCTGAGTTTGTCACGTGGTATCACCGTGTACTGTGATAACAGTGGAACAGTAGCAAACTCAAGGGAACCACGAGCCCACAAAGCAAGTAAACACATAGAGCGCAAGTACCATCAGATCCAAGAGATAGTTGGTAGAGGAGACGTTGATGTTGCCAAGATTGCATCTGAGGACAACCTAGCTGATCCTTTCACCAAGAGTTTGTCGGAGAAGGTCTTCGTTAAACACGTGACAGGAATGGGAGTCCAGTGCATGGCGATAGGATCGACATAGGTCTTTTAGAATAACGGATTGATAGGACTATACTTGTAAAAGCGAAAGCTTTAAGTATAAGTTGGAGATTGTTAGTGTTATATACTGAGAGCTTGGCTTTGGATGATATTACACTTTTACCCTTTATGAATGAGAAACATATTAGATTAACCAAGTTCTACGTTCTGTTGTTTTGCATTAGATAGTGTGGTTCATCATCGGGCGAACCAAAGATCATGCTATCAGTTACTCACGAAACAAGAATAAGTGGTTCACAACCCAGATTGACATGAACGCCCCATCGCGAACGGTTGTAGTGTCAACTGTACAGTTTGTCTTGACTGATTAGTTGCACTAGTACATTTATGTATTGAACAGGATCCCAGAGAGGAGCAGTTCGTTTTAT
>CACSLK010003174.1:17335294-17348840 GCA_902706635.1 Striga hermonthica
ACGGTCAAACTCACCTTGCCCATCGGCATCACCTCGCCTCCGTTAAAACCATCCAGAGTCGTTACCACCGGCTTCAATTCCAGATTCAAATGTTTGTTAATCTGCGCAAAACAGTCATAGAACATCACATCGACCGAGCTTCTTGTGTCGATGAACACCCTCTTCACGTCGAAGCCCGCGACCTCTGCCGTAATCACCAGTGCATCGTTGTGAGGCAATGAGTTCCCCTCCGCATCCTCCGCTCGAAAGCTGATCACTGGCATTCGACCAGTTATCCTGACCTCCTCCCTCTTGTGCTTGATGGCTCGCACATGCTCCTTTTGTGTGTTGTTTGAATCGCCATCCGTCAGCCCTCTTGAAATCATGTAAATTGTGCCTCATTTGGCGGGCATCTCTCTTCTCTACTTTCCCCGACCATCATCGCTCCGCCTCCTTTTCTTCGTCGCATCCCATCGAACACCTCTCTCCCTCCTGGCATCATCCTCTCCATCATATTCCTGTTGACATGGTTTTCGCTAAACCAGATTATCAAAGATTATTAGCGCAAAGCCATCAAGAATTAAAGACACGAAGCTACACCAACTTGAGGGTCTTGAGCTCACAGGATTCAAGTACCATCGCATCGGATATAACAGGATAAGAACCGACATCGCTAATACAGAACCGACATCATCATAGACGGCGATTTCAGTACTTTTTTTCCCTCAACCGACGTCTCACGTCGGTCGCAGCCTGGCTAACCGATATCCATGGGAGACGAACGCCGACATCATAGGGCAGTGCCAGCTCAGTTCGTCATCATGATTGTTGTCCAGGTGGCGAAAAACGGATACAAGTGGCAGATGGCCGCTTTTGACTTCACTTGCGCATTAAATGCGATCACACCAACCTCGTACTGTGGGCCACTGTACTATAAATAGTGAAACGAATCTTCAAAAAATGGGGTTCGAACATTTTGTGACTCTTGTACTAAATCCAAAACAATATCTCGATCAATACTCAATAAATACCGACGTCGGTTACATTAATAACGACATCATTTCTGTTCATCATTTGCATTTCGCTTAAAATCCTTTCGCATATTATCGTTGTTTATCGACACATAACAACAGTTCGGCGCTAGAAGGAGCACCTCATAATTATTTGAGGTTAAACTTCACCTTCACGACCATAACTTGCGCGAATTGACCCTTGAACGCTTCATCATCCGTCACAATGTCTCAATCTACGCGAGACCGCACTTCACATGCTGGACATAGCCATACCACCAATCATTCCACTGGGCATGCAAAGCAAGCCACTCCTGTAACGAATGTTATAAATTTTCTTCAAGACCCGAAGTTCATTCAAGGTCTAACAACTCTTATAGCACGGGCAGTCCCCAGAACATCGAATACCACGCAGTTGCAGACGTGTTTGCCGATAAATCCAACGACGCAACCGGATGCTCTTGCTCATCATCAACCAACTCATGTGACCGCATCGCATGCTACATCACAGCCACGTCGAACTTCTCAACATCGTGAAGAACCAGCTCGACCGACAAAAAATCCGCCACCCGATAATTTAGACGTTGGCGCACCTCATGATTAAGAAATGACAGCCGAAAGTCACTCTGCTCATCATCATAGAACTCATGTACCCCTAAGGCCTTCTTCTCCTTTGCATAGACATCGAGAAGACTTACGTCGTTAGATCGAATGAAATCGTGTGTCACGACAGAGTTCCGAAGAATTGGAAGCTCTCAGGAAAAGGTTAGCAGAGCTGGAAACAAGACAAAAGTCACAGGAAGAATCTCCACGACGCATATCGAGCTCAGGTAATGTAACTATCGAAACTAATTCTTCTTTAACACCCATGCTTACAATAGAGACTCTTCCCGCTAAAGTAAAGATTCCACAAATCAGTTTGTATGATGGGACATCGGATCCCGATGCACATTTGGGACATTAGACATCTTGGATGGACTTGCATGGCGCGTCCGACGCTTTGCGATGTCGTATGTTTTCGCTTACACTGGGCCACGAGCTCAAAAGTGGTACTACACTTTACCACCACATTCAATATGGAAGTGGCAACAGTTGCGGATGACTTTTCAGTCGCACTTGATCGGTGCTCAAGTTTGTCTCATCCCAAAGGAGTCAATTACCAACATTGTGCAAAAGGACGACGAAAGTGTTAAAGATTATGTATCTCGGTTTAATGAACGCATCCAGAACATGGAACCCTGTCACCCCGGAACTTTGCTGGTTACTGCAATAGCCGAATTTAAACCGAACTCGGTATTTCGGTGGACTCTATGCCAAAACAAAATGGCTACGTTTCAAGAGTTTTTCATACGTGCTCAACAGTTCATCATAGCAGAGGAATCCATGTCGGTTTCCAATTTTGACTTTTCTATCAAGGAAGATAAGACGGAGTCTGAAGCCAAGAAGAAGAACAAAAAAACCTTCGGTAAAGCTCAATTCCGAAATTATGCAAAAGACAACACGGACACTTCCAATTCCAGGGCTGCACGAGATCAATACGCCGACAACGTGAGAACGGGTTACCAGACTGTTTATTCGGTAGGAGCAGCGACTATTTTTGAAGAACTAAAAGGGAAGGGAATTATACCTGACCCAAAACCTGTGAGAACTCCAGAAGAGAAGCTTGACAAGACTCGCTACTGTGCATATCATAAATCTCCGGGGCACAACACCGACGAGTGTCTTGGTTTACTGTCGGCTCTCCTCCGCTTGATTGAACAACCCCAACTTCAAAAGTTCAAAAGTTTTGACGCCCGTCGCAAAGGAAAACCTACGGACCTCTCAGATGATGAAGACAATGATGACCGAGGTGCCAATGTGAAGAGAATTCGCATGACCGACAAAGAAGTCTTCACCTTTTCGGATATCGTCGAAGCTTCAACCGTTGAAAGAAAAAAGGCTATAACATGTGCTTCACCAAAGCCTCCTCACTACGATTTCATACCTTGGGTGAATACTAATTCCAAACAACTCGACATTTCCCGACGTAAAGCTAAAGCCTACGCCCTGGAAGCACAGAACGCCAGAAAATAAGTATTAAATGTTCATCTTCGAGATGCTATCAACAGTCAGAACTGTTCCATCACTTTCGACATAGAAGACGCTAATTTATTCGCTCATCCACATTCAGACGCCCTTATCATCACTGCCCCAATTGGAGAAATTCTTGTTCATTGGATTATGGTGGATACTGGGCCCTATTCGAGCATTTTAATGCTCCGAACTTTCAAGATGATGGGCTTGAACCCAGCCGATATCCGTTCCTGCAATGATCAAATTCAAGGTTTTAACTGGAGTATTTCATGCCCACTCGGCGAGATTCAACTCCTTTTTCGCTTCAGAGGATTCGGGCCAAAATCGAAGATTATCATAGAAACTTTCAAGATTATGGATATCCAAAATGAGTATAATGCTATTGTGGGACGTACTGCTCTCTATAAGCTTCGCGCCGCTATCTCTATTTTTCATTATACATTAAAGTTCCCCATGATTGAGGGAGAGGGCACCCATTATGGAGATCAAAGAGAAGCACGAAACCTGGCTTTGACCCTAACTTCGCGAGGTACACATGCATTTGAAACAAAAGACGTCGATGATCATGATAAAGGAAACATCATGGACTTAACGTCCTCCGGTACCAATGTGACGAATCCTCCTATTCCAAATACCGACATCTTGTCGGTCCTTGACACCGACATCCCCATGACATCGCAATTCTTTGACATACCAAGCGAAGGCCGAGTTCAGGGACAACAACCCGGAAAGAAGATTGTTCAGGCTCAGGACGACATAGACCCCAGGGTACAATTTAAAGACAAAGGTCAACATTTCCGAGCAGAACCTGTTGAAGATGTTGAGACCATCTATGTAGACGAATTGGCCCATGAAAGAACGTTACGTATCGGGGCCGATCTCCAAGAGCCTCTACGTTCTCATTTAATTCATTTTCTTCGATCAAATCCTGACGTGTTCGCCTGAAAACATGAAGACATGAAGGGCATTGACCCCAAGAAGGCTTGTCATTGACTCAACCTCGACAAGACTGTTAAACCTGTCATCCAGAAATGCGGAAGTTTGGACCTGACCGCCAAAATCCCTGGAGGAGGAAGTAAACAAGCTCATCGACAACAAATTCATCAAGGAAGCGAAATACTCGACTTGGATATCAAAGCCTATACTAGTCAAGAAAAAGCAATGGCTTGTGGCGCCTATGCATTGATTTCTCATATCTGAATAAGGCATGTCCAAAGGATATCTATCCTATTCCACATATCGATTATATGGTGGACGCTACTTCGGGCCATCAATTAATGAGTTTCTTAGACGCCTATTCTGGTTTTAATCAAATCCCCATGCACCCAGATGATGTTGAACACACTTCGTTTTACTCAGCTCGTGGCCTCTATTGTTTTGTCATGATGACTTTTGGACTTAAGAATACCGGGGCCACATATCAAAGGTTAGTCAATAAAATGTTTGCCAACTTAATTGGGCACACGATGGAGGTATACATAGACGATATGTTGGTGAAGTCAGAACAAGCAACCGATCATGTTGCCCACCTCACCGACGTCTTTAACATCCTCCGCGAGTATTCAATGGTGCTTAATCCGAAGAAATGTACCTTTGGAGTCGGCTCGGGAAAGTTCTTAGGGTACATGGTAAGCCAAAGAGGCATTGAAGCCAACCCAGCGAAAATTCAAGCTATACTTGATCTGACTCCACCGACGTCCGTTAAAGGCGTCCAAGCGCTAACTGGCCGGCTCGCCGCCCTAAACCGATTTATCTCAAAGTCAACCAATCATTGCAAGCCTTTCTTTGATGCAATTAAGAAGAAGAAATAGTTTGAGTGGACTCCTGCATGTCAGAGCACCTTTGATAACATTAAGGAAGTCCTCTTACGACCCCCGACTTTACAGAACCCGTTCCCGACGAGCCTCTGTACTTATACCTGGGAGTTAGCGATGTTTCCATTAGTGCCATCCTCATACGACAAGACGGACTTCAACAAGTTTCGGTGTACTATGTTAGCAAAGCTCTGCATGACGCTGAATTACGATATCCACACATGGAGAAGCTAGCTTTTGCTTTGATTACCGCCGCTCGCAAACTTCGGCCATATTTCCTGGAACATTCAATTATTGTGTTCACCTCGTACCCTTTACGACAGATTCTCCACCGACCTGACACATCGGGTAGAATGATTAAGTGGGCCATAGAGCTCGGACAATTTGACATTCAATATCAGCCGCGGGCTGCTATCAAGGCCCAAGTGTTGTCAGATTTCATAGCCGAGTTCACTCCCTCAATCTACAAGAATAATTATTTTTAGTGAAGATAATTTTTGTCACTATGTCGTCACAAAAAATACCGTCACAATAAGAGGTATTATTGTGATGACATTCGAATATATAGCGACAATATTAGGACATTATTAGCGACGATATTTTTTCTGACGACATAGCGACAAAAATTATCGTCACTAAAAATGATTATTCTTGTAGTATAGAAGTATCGGCTGAAGACCTAACGTGGACCCTTTTATGTTGATGGATCGTATACTGCCATACGTGCAGGAGGAGGAATTGTCTTGGTCAGTCCTGATCAACAACTCTTTTTCTATTCAGTGGCATTTATATTTCCCGCTACTAACAATGAGGCTGAGTACGAAGCTTTGATATCGGGATTACAGTTTGTAGAATCCATGAAAGTCTCCTCACTTCGGATATTCTCTGATTGCCAATTAATTGTAAGCCACATCAATGGTGTTTATGACGTCATGGAACCTCGGTTAGTCCCTTATTTCGAGCTTGTCAAGAAAAAGTTGTCGAAGCTTAAGATGACGCTGGAACGCATACCCCGAGCATTGAATATTCAAGTGGATGCCCTCTCGCGTCTGGAAACTTCTACCGACTTGAATAACGTCGAGTTTGTGCAAGTCACTCAACAGACGACACCTTCAACTACAATCACCGACGTCTCATTGATCGATGTCCTTCAAACCACTGGAAACCCAACGTGGATGGATTCCATTAAGGACTACCTTCAAACCGGAGTCGAACCTGATGATCTAAAGGAAGCTCGTGCCCTTCGTGTCCGCGCAACCCACTTCACCGTAGATGCCGGAATCTTGTACAAGCGCGGATATTCGACTCCCCTGCTCAAATGCTTATCGGAAACCGAAGCCCGATGTATCCTAGAAGAAGTCCACGAAGGTACTTGCGGCACTCACCAAGGAGCAGAAACCTTGTCTTATAAAATACTTCGACAAGGCTATTACCAGCCAACTCTCAAGAGAGATGCCGCTGAGTGGGTTCGGAAGTGTCACATCAGATATTCGCTCCTAACGTTAATCAACACCCAGAACTCCTGAAGTCACTCTATAGTCCTTGGCCATTCGCGAAGTGGGGTATTGATCTTATCGGTCTTCTCCCGACAGCAAAGGGAGGAGTTAGATTCGCAATATTGGTTGTTGATTACTTCACCAAGTGGGTAAAACCCGAACCCCTTGCGACCATCACTGAGTAGAAGATGATTGATTTCCTTTAGAAGTCCGTTGTTTGTCGGTTTGGAGTTTCGAATTCCATCATAACCGATAACGGCCGTCAGTTTGAAGGAAAGATATTTGAAGCCTTCTGTGAAGATTACGGCATTAATCATTTCTTCTCATCGCCATATCATCCACAAGCTAACGGGCAGATTGAAGCCGTAAACAAGATTATCAAGAACGGCCTGAAAATTCGACTTGAATCAGCGAAAGGAGCTTGGCCTGATGAACTTCCTCACGTCCTATGGGCTTATCGAACGACACCTCGGAATTCAACTAGAGAGACACCATTCTCATTAACTTATAGAATTGAAGTCATGATCCCTGTTGAACTCAATTCCCTGACGTATCGAGTTACCCACTTTTCGGAGGAAGAAAACTCAAATAACTTGAGAGCCAATCTCGACTTGATCGATGAGTTTCGGACAAAAGGCAAAATATGAAATGCTGTATACAAACGACGTAGTGAAAGGTACATTAGTGCAAAGCTCAAACCACGGTCCTTTGTTGTGGGTGACCTCGTTTTGAAAAGAATCACTGGAGCCAACATCGGTCCACTGCAACTCAAATGGGAAGGACCTTCAAAGTAAATCGTGTGATCTCCAACGACACTTACCGACTTGAAAACATGGATGGCATCCCTCTCCAATACCCTTGGAACGCGGCATTTCTGAAGAAATATTTCCAGTAAAACGGACATCAAGGAATCCTTACCTTACATCCCTGATGTACAAAGAAACCTATTTGAAGATCTCTATATAAAGATGTCTTTGCTGTCAATAAAGATTGTATGACGAACCTCAATAAACTGTTCGATCACCGGACCCTCAAAAAATCCGTCCTCGTTGCTAAGGCTAGACTTGTTGATACCCTAAAGTTGGTGTGACTTAGCCAAACGCAACAAAGCCAGATACTTCCAAGCCCTGAAGATGGCTTAGGGAGGCTTATGCTCTTTGACTTCAAATCCCCACGTTGATTTGATAAGCTGACAATAAAAATCACTTCTGAGTCCCATAGATGACTCAGTGGTCTTACAATAAAGCTAAGTCTATAATGACTTGACTGGGCTAAAGTCCATAGATGTCGGAAACACAGTAAGTCGAACCGACGTCTTAAATATGATTAAAAATTCAAATAAATGCAGAGTGGAATAGCCAAGTAATGAGTCGGGATAATTTTAAAATGATCTTTTAATACTCATCGACATTTGTTCCGACATCCTTTAGCTCCAATTTTCTACTCGTCTGTTATTTTATTACTCTGATTTCTTCTCATCCCATTATGAAAAAATATTTAAAAAACCGATAAGGCAATGGGAAACAATAAAGATTGAAATCAGAAACATAAATTTCATTCAAAACACGATAAAGCCATTACAGACGATAACATTTCTTCCTTATACATTCCTAAAATAGAAAAATGGAAAAACACAAAAGCAATCACGAAGTCTTCTCAGGGTTTTCTTTGCTAATTCCTGACGACGAAGCTTCTCCAACTGCCGAAGTTGAGGGCCTTTTGGTGTCTACCTCGGCCCTGTCTTTCTCTTCCAAGTGCTCTAAAAGGCTTTCCCCCAAGCGCTGGAAGACTTCGTCCTCTTTCCTTTCAACCGCCAAGAGAACTTCACTCTGCCTGATGACGACCACGTCGCCATCCTCGTGAACAATCTCATCTTCGTCGGAAGGAATGCGCTCAATCACCTATTCTTTGGCGTTGGCATTATCTTCAACAACTTTTCACATGGCAAAGCTGGTAATGGCTTCCAGTAGCTCGTCATCAGACAGACTCCCAAGCACTTGCTCAACAAAAGCTTCAGCAATGGCATCGACACAGATGTCGGCCAACTCTGACTTCTTTTCCTTTTCAACTTCCAATACCATATTGATGAAGGCCCGGCGAATGGCAGCTCTTCGCTCCTCCAGCAAAGGAGTTATATCTAACTCAAGCATTCAACTCTCCCTTTGCTTAAGCAGCTTGTCGGTGAACTCATGTTCATCCTCGTCGGCTGGGATATGAGCATTCTTAATTCTGGAATTGAGGCCATATTTTTCCAAATTTTCCAGCAAGAAGATTCGCAGCTCGTCGATAGTGTAAATTCCGGCATGAACTCGATCGATGACGCATTCAGCACCAAATCCTTCTCGGTTATTATGACATCATCATTCGATTTCTCCTTGGATTTTCCCGCTGCCTTCTTGCCGACTTCGAGACCTTCTTGAAATTTGGCCTCGACCATATTTGTCAGCTCCGCACGAAGTTTAGCCACATCGGTCTGGTAGGCCTCTCGACTGCGGATCAACTCGGCGTCCTTCTCGGAACGATCTTTCCAAACCAACTCAAGCCTCAGCTTTTCAAGCTGCTCTTCTTGCTCCTTTGCATTCTCTTCAATTTTGGACAATTGAACTGACATGATGTCAAGGGCTAACAGTAGATTTTCTTTCTCGGTCTTCAAAGCATTGACTTCGGTCTGTGCTGCTTTCAATTGCGCATCCCTCTCCGACATCGAAGTTGCAAACCGAGACTTTTCTTCCTCCAGCGATGCCACAGTCCCATCTCTCAAGCTGAGCTCGTTCTCCTTCTCCTTAAGCTCCGAGACTTTACTCCGATAACTTTTCTCTGTGGCCACGAAGTTGACAAATGCTCACTCCAAGCAACCCTTAGCATAGCTGAATTTTTTATCATCAGGCAAAGAGGTGATCCCAGCGTAAATCTTTGGATCCCAGGACATTAAAGGGACCTTCACCACTTTAACTGCCTCTTCAGGAAACCTTATTCGGCAACTTCGGCTCATTGACGGTCTGGAACATGGAGAACCATGGTTCAAAAATGTCTTCCAGCAATTGTAGATCGGCCACTTTTTTCTCATTCACTCTAAGGAATGATGGCCTCAAAATAATCTTCGGCTCTTCCTCTTTGTCTTTGCCTGCACCGATATCTTGTTTTTTCTTGGCCCGTTCGGGTGCGTGAGATACGCTCGATCACTTGCAGTGGCTCACCAGGTTTAGACCAGGGTCCTCGGGCACTTCTTGTGAGACTTCGGGCTCAGTGATCGGCTCGTTCACCAGCATTATCGCCTGCTGCACCGGTTCTTCAACGATATTCACGATTGTTATCGGTTGGCTTTCAACAATTGGGCTACTTCGAATGGCCGGAGTTGGCTCGTCTCTTGCCGCCAATGGCTCGCCAACAGCACTTCGGGAACTACTAGGATTCTTCTTCCACGACTTAAGCAAATTCATGCATCCCGCCATCTCGGTTGATCGCAGATTTTTGCCCTTTCCAACCTTGTTCTTTAAGTCAAGGTTCGGAGTATGTCTTCTATACTCTTCGGCTTCCGCAGGATCTCCGAAGCCGAAATAAGCATGGATAATACACTGCGAGATAAATGTTTTCAAGATATTACCAAGATAACCAAAACGAAATATGGAGGAGAATAACTCATAAGGAATCGATATCCTTACCGGGTTGAAATGAAAAATTTAGAATTCCGAGTGACAGACCAGCAAGCTCCAATCGAGAATTCTTCACAAGACATTGGTATCTTTGCTTGTTCAAATAAAGCTTGAATAACTTGTCTACTCTGTTGTACAACTCCCCTTCGAACCGAGGTTCTTTCCTTTCTTGTGGTTTGGCTACAAAGGTCACAAAAGGCCACCTGTTAGCGAAGACAAAAAACAAGTAATCAATACTTCGAATGGAGAAAAAAGAGAATTTAACTTACAATAAGCAGATTTAACAGCCATCGGGATACTTGTCCCGTTGGCCAGAAGGTCATTAGCAATATCGGCATACTGCCAATCTCCACCAACCCATAACCACTCTTCCTGAAAATCGTGGAGAGTGTCGGGAACCTCCGTTATCAGCTCACCGACTTTGACTCTCGACTGAGGTTTACCGACAATGGAGAATGTGAGGAGCGGGTCTGAGACCTGCCTATCCGGACTCTTCCTAAAATTAAACATACTCCTCATCTCGCTCGCTGAGGGTAGGTCCCACTTCTTCTCGGTGAGGAGCACAAGCAAGCCGATAACCCATTTCCACGAATTTGGAGCAATCTGATGTAAAGTCAATTCCCAATTCTGCAAATATTCTATGATTATGTGGGGCAAAGGAAATAGTAAACCTGACCTCAAGCTCTCGGCGAATACGCCCACACATCCCGGTGGAGGACATGTGATCCTTTCTCCAGGATACGGCGCAAATAACTTTACCGATGCAGGGACCCAAATATCATTCTGCAGCATCACGATATCTACGTCGGTTATGCTCGCCTCACCGTTAAAATCTACCATTGGATCTGGCCACCTTCTAATGGCTCGTCTCCAGTATTCCGGATGATCAATTGCATTCTCTTCCACCCTTTTATCCCCTTCAGTGTCGTTTAATCGAATATTTAGGTGTTCTATGAAGGCCGCCGATGATACTCAGCGAGTAATTCCATTTCCCTAGAATGGACCATGTTGATCATCAAAACATCCAACTCGTCGTCACCCGACGACGCCCACGATACACTCATGATTTCACAAATGCAAGAAAAACAAATCAAACAATATAAGAACAAACAAAGGAACAAATCTTATCGCGAGAAGAAAAGTGCAAATCCGAAAGAAGTACTTTGAAGAATTGAGCGATACACTGAATAATCAAAGAAAATTGAATATTGAAGAGTTAAGATGTAGAGAAATTGGGGGTAAATCAATTTCACGAAGCAAGCGCCTATTTATACCTTGCCCTAAAATCAAAAATAACCATTGGAAGAAAAAATAAAAGAGAGGCGCGTGTATTTCACATCTTATTTTTACGAGTTAATGCGACTCTTGGGACCTGCGCCTATCCGTAACGGCTACATGGACAGTGAAAAGTAACCGTTGCCTTATCAAGTAATCGTCGTATTTAATTAAAGACAGTCGCACCGTTTCAACTTCGAACTTTCATCCCTACAAAGTGTTAAGACGTCGGATCATTATAGCTGAAAACCGACATGTCCAAATTGCTTGGGTTGAAAATTTCATGATGTTCTACAGCATCAATATCCATTCTTTTTCGAACACCTATTAATGCTGGGGGCCACCTTGTTGACATGGTTTTCGCTAAACCAGATTATCGAAGATTATTAGCGCAAAACCATCAAGAATTAACGACACGAAGCTACACCAACTTGAGGATCTTGAGCTCACAGGATTCAAGTACCATCACATTGGATATAACAGGATAAGAAGCGACATCGCTAATAAAGAACCGACATCGTCATAGATGGCAAGTTCAGTACTTTTTCCCCTCAACCGACATCTCACGTCAGTCGCGGCCTGGTTAACCGATATCCATGAGAGACGAACACCGACATCAGAGGGCGGTGCCAGCTCAGCCCGTCATCATGACTGTTGTCCATGTGGCGAACAACGGATACGAGTGGCAGATGGCCGCCTTGACTTCACTTGTGCATTAAATGTGATCACACCAACCTCGTACCGTGGGCCACTGTACTATAAATAGTGAAACGAATATTTAGAAAAGGGGGTTCGAACATTTTGTGACTCTTGTACTAAATCCAAAACGATATCTCGATCAATACTCAATAAATACCGACATCGGTACATTAATAACGACATCATTTCTGTTCATCATTTGCATTTAGCTTAAAATCCTTTCGCATATTATCGTTGTTTATCGACACATAACAACACTTCCCTATCACTTTGCACCACTGAATCCTCCCTGCACTTCCTCTTCTCTTTACCACGTGGTCGATCACGGATAACAAATTCTTTCAAGTGCCCCGCTCTTATAAGGCGTTCAATTTCGTCCTTCAAATGTCTATAATCCTCCGTGGTATGCCCATAATCCCTATGGAATCTGCAGTATCTACTCGACCGGGGTTTGGTCGGTCCTTCAAACCTCGTTGCTGGCCACGTAACCTCCTTGCTTTCCAACTTCTCCTCTATTGCCGCCAATACTTCTTCCACCTGGCATTTATGGGCGTGAAATTGTTATACCTCTGGCCATTATGTAGGCGAGGTCGCCCTTGCCAACGATCCTCCCGTCATCCGCGAAACGGACCTCGCCCCTCCTTTTTGGGTGATAAACTTTTTGATGAACTTATCCTGGGGAAGCTCCTTCTAGGTGATTCTCTCCTGGGCGACTCGCCCTCCCTTTCTTTTGCTCGTGCTTGGCCACCTCCTCGAGCTTAGCGAATTTGGCCTTTGTTTCTTCCAAGTTGATATACTTCTTGCATCTCTTCAACACTTCATCATAAGTCCTAGCGGGTGTCTTTGCTAGCGACATTCGACAAGGGCCCGCTCCCAAGCTCCTGATCAAGCCTCCCGCCTTCACCTCGTCGACCGCTCTAGGCATTTCCAAACACATCTGGTTGTATCGAGCAACATATTTCCGCAAGGACTCCTTCTCCACCTGTGGCATAGCCATCAGCGTAAGGTATGTCTTCTCCTGGGCCACCGTGCTCAAGTATTGATTAGTGAGCTGTCCTGCGAAATCTTCAAAGTCCTTGATCGAGCCCGGGGCGAGTTAAGGGAACTAATCGAGCGCACCCCCCGCAAGGTCGATAAGAATGCCCTGCAGCTAACCGGATCTGAGTATCCATGTAAAACAGACATATTCTCGAACGCCCTTACATGCCTCGACGGATCACTCGGCCCATCAAAGATAATATTTATCTCCCTGAAACTCGCGGGCAATGGTGCGGCTAGAATTTCCCTCGAGAACGGGTGTCCTCGAGCACGCCTGTCTGGCCTCCCATCCGCTTTCTCCTGCAACTGGCGTAGTTGTTCGGCCATCCTTTCCATCGCCCTATATCTGAGGTCCCCTCCTCCACCGTAACTTGACACGTCCTCATCATGTGTTCCGACCACCAATGGTCGGTGCAGTGGTGGTCTGAGATGTTTGGTGCATGACTTGTTGCACCGTCTGCGCCGCCACTTCGGCCATAATCCTCTGCATCTCCGCCCAGATCATGGTC
>CACSLK010003174.1:17348987-17359790 GCA_902706635.1 Striga hermonthica
CACCTGGTATCGTCGCACCTTAGGGAGCCGGTGTTAGAGTCACTGGAGTTTGCAGCGGCGCAGAGAAGCCAGGTGGAGGACCTGCTCCCATTGGTCTGGTCGTCGTCCATGCCTCATCGAACAACGACTGTAAGTTCATTCGAGGAATTCTGTCCACCATAGTTGAGCTATAAACACAACTTTTTGAACAGAAGTCCCAAGACGATGCCAATAATACAAGTCTCGCACCCCGACCGGCTTGAACTGTCTCGAGCTCGCTCTCCTCACCGGTAAAACGCGGAACCTGCACGTAACTCTCACACCAGAGGTGTTTTTCGGTGAAGAGCCTCCAACGCTCAAGTGAGATCTTGAGATAGATGAAGAATATATATGTGAGTATGTGAAAGTATGAGAGATTGCATAGAGTGAAAGATCTCGTCCCTATAAATAGGGACGAGCTACCTGCTTACACGCGCCTTTAAGGCGAGTCGCGTGGGTCGTCTTCCCTTCTCGTACGTACGGTCGCGTGCCTCTACTACTCTCGGTGTCAGAAACGCATCGAATGTGTCAGAGAATGTTAGAGTTCGTTAATGTATTGGATCACTCTGACCGTGTCGCGTGTCCCCCTTTCACGTGCTGGAGATTCTCTCTTACGTTCTAATGTTCGACCAGGTCTGGGATGATTGTTGAGCTGTCCTGGTAATAATGAGTGGTCGAATATTTGAACATTTCTATTCGACCATCTTTTCTGTTCGACCAGATCTTAGTGAGGCGGTTGATCGCCCAACGCTGTCGGATTTGCTCATCTTCGCCTTCGCCCTCTTACCTCTGTCACGATTGTCCGGTTCAATTAGGCCATTAACCAATTTCCTCCGGTTAACTCGTCGAACTAGTCTAGTAGATAATATCCCATATCGCAAGGTTTTCCTATAGTCGGAATCACCATCACCACATATCATTATCTTCAAACCCTTCCAATTTGTGACTCTAGAAAGAGCCACGTACAACTGTCCATGATTGAAAACAGGGTTCTTCATAACTAAACCGACGTGTGAGAGGGACTGCTTTTGACTCTTGTTGATCGTCATAGGATAGGACACCGTGATTATGTGTTTGATAGCATATTTTGAATACAATATTCAGTGATGTTTGATAGCAGGTTTTGAATTTTTAAGAGTATTATGTGTTTTTGCAAAAAAAATTAAAAACAAATAGGAATTATATTTCAGCTTTAGGAATAAAGTAAATTAGATTATGAAGAATTAATTCACATATTTTTTATTCATTATTTAAGACATTAGAACAAAGAAAATAAATTAAAAATATATAATGACATGATTTCTCCACCCACATGTATATAAAATTAATTGTATGATTATAGCATGATGTTATGATAGTGTGATGTATATTACAAGTTAGGGTAATTTTTTTTCAAATGTTTTGTTATTTGTTGCTTTTGTTTAATGATATCACATTTTATAATAATCATTATTTAAAGTGAAAATATGACATTTAATAATAATAGCTAATATTTCCTTTGTTAATTTATTTACTGTTATTTTGCAGGTACAATAGCAACAACAGATTGAAGATTGATATTTATTTCAATTTAAATATGTAATTTGTAATTTAATCTATTTTTTTATTATTTGATTTTAAGTCCAATAATTCAAATAAAGTGCATGATTTGAGGTTGTAATTTAATTCAAAAATAGAAGATAACCATTTCAATATAATAGGATATATGATTAAATGCTGAAAATTTTAAAGGGATAATAAAATTAAATGCTCAAATTTTGGAGGGATAATATAATTAAATGCTAGGTAATATAATTTAATGCTTAGTTGCTCCAAATTATATATATATATAGATACTGATTCAAAAAAAATTAAAATTACCACAAAATATACACATTAGCAAAACTGATGTAAACAAATTACCATAATTCAATCCAGTATAAATATGGGTGCATGATAAATGCGGATTTGTTTTAAAAAAAATACTAGTATGTAACCCGTGCGATGCACGGCCTGTATTTACTTTGGAGAATATTGAAAATTAAAATGTATTAATAAATAAAAGAGTGATAATTCGTAAAAAAATTATCAAACCATAAAATGTTCATCATGCAAAAAATTGTATTATATAAACTTTCTTGTACACAACATTATTTGTTCAATAACTGAGCAACTTGTCTTGCACAAACTAATATTTTCAACACTTTTTTATTATTTACACGTGAAACAAACAACATAATTGTCCGTGACTAAAAATCGATTTCTTTAATAACATGCTAATGTACAATAAATGTTGACCTCGACTCTTCTTGATCTATTACTTAACATGTCAACGTACAATAAATGTTGACCTTAACTCTTCTTGACCTATTACTTACACGCGTAACAACATACAATTGGTCGTTGTTCATGTGTGATTTTCCATATTATATAGTTACTAGAGCTTTTTCATTTCATTGTTGGTGTATAAATTGCATTATTGCACTTTAATTTTATATCTTGTTGGAAAGGTGTTACACGTGCTTGTTTTGTAGATACTTTCTACATATTTGTAGAGCTTTTGGCTATTGGAGGCGCATGGTGGATACCTAGGAACCCCGGGATGATGAAAGATTGATGCACGGATGTAAAAAATGGAAGAAACGAGTGAAACAATTGAAAAATAAAGTGCAGATTTGTGACACGGGCAGTGACACGGGAATCATGCCCGTGTCAAAGACTGTGTCACCTCAACAGAGAGAATTCGAACCCCAGGGACCTGACACGGGCTGCGACACAGACGGCGACATGGGCAGAATGGCCGTGTCGCGTACGCAGACAGATTTTTAAAGCTTGCCTTTTTGGATAAGGAGAAGGGTTTTGGACATATAAAAGACATATTTAGTATTTACCTTATTTTGAAGGGAGAATGTGGAGAACACAAGAGAGGAGCCCTAAACACACAAGAGAAGTAATTGGGAAGCAAAAAAAAGATCAACTACGAAGGGATCAAGGAGATTGAAAGATCGACGAGATTCCTAGTTTTTATTTCTTCTTTCCTTTTGAACTTTTATTGATCATGTCGATTTCTAATATGTTTATGTGTTTGAATCCGAACATGAGGGACTAGATTTATTGATTCTAAGACTTGGTAGTAGATTAATATGTTGGGATTTGGGATTATTTATTTATAATTAATTGTCTTTTTTTGAACCCTATTCAAATATTTTGTTCTTATTTCTTGTTTAGTACTTGGCCAGTGCTTTTGCATGTCTGACAATGTTGTTCATAATTCGAGAGATGAGTTCAATATTAGGTCTTTAATATTTGACACAATTTACTTGCTTGAATCGAGAGATTAGTAGGTTGTTGTGAGGATATTAGATCTTTTAATCTATTTGGAGTTGAATTGCATGTATTGAGTAGAGACGCTAATATATGTGATTTAATCTACGGTTTTATCGATCTCGAGAGGGACGATGTGCTAAACTTGTGATCATCTTATAGGGTAGATAAAGAAAACATTTACTGTGATATTTCAAAAGAATCCTAACTGTTAATTGAACCCAACGTCTTAGAATCTATCGGTCCCATATATTTTCTCACGTGTTGATCTAGCTAGTTCTTTATTTTTTCTTTATTTCCTTTCATTTATTTTCTTAGTTTAGTTAATCAATCTCATATTCGGTCGTCTAAATAAAGTTGACACTATCATAATCTTGTACTTGATATACTAATTATTTGGTCTCTTGGGATACGACCTTGCTTGCCACATACTACGAGCGATGTCGTACACTTGCGGTCGAGCTTTAAAACTATAGTCGAACAAGTTTTTGGCGTCGTTGCCGGGGACTAATATAGTTATTTATATCAATATTAGGATAGGTAGTGAAAATTTTAATTTAGATATTTTTTTTATTATTGGTGACATAATCTTTCTTATTCTTGATTTCAGGACGTGCATGTTAATTCGCTCTAAAAGTGAACCACTACAACCCTTGATTGACGAAGTTGAAGCATTCGCTAGACGCAATAGTGCAACGACTAGAAAAATAAGGGGCAATTCAAAGAGCACAATGGCAGAGCAAGAACAACAGAAGCAAGCGATTCGTGATCACTTTCGGCCTGAATTTAATAAGAATTTTGGCGGGATTGCGCATATACCCGTCAATGCAAATAATTTCGAGTTGAAGCCCTTCTATATCTCGATGGTGCAAAACAACCAATTTGGTGGACACCCGACCGAGGATCCGAATCAACACTTGACCCAATTTTTGCAAATTTGTGATTTGGTTAAGTACAATGGTGTCTCCGAGGATGCCATACGGCTGCGTCTATTTCCCTTTTCTCTAAGGGATAAATCTCGGAGTTGGTTGTCGATGATTTCTGATGGGAGCATTAAGATTTGGGAGGAGTTGAACCAGAAGTTCTTGCTTAAATATTTTCCTCCAAGCAAGTCGATGCAACTCAAAAGCGAGATTACTCAATTCAGGCAGCAAGACTCGGAGCCTTTATACGAGGCATGGGATCGGTTTAGAGAATTGTTGAGAAGATGCCCTCAACATGGTTTTCCGGAGAATCAACAACTTTGTTTCTTTTATAATGGGTTGTTGAGCCAAACGAGAGCCTTTGTAGATGCAGCTGCTGGAGGAGCTCTATTGGCTAAAACGCCAGAGGAAGCGTCCAATTTATTGGAAGATATGGTCGTAAACAGTTATCAGTGGCCTTCCGAGAGGTCGAACATTATACGAGTGGCGGAGGTGACATCTTCTGATCCAATTAAGGAGTTAGCGACTCAGATGTCATCATTGACGACGAAATTGAACGCTTTGACAAAAGGAGCTGATGAGATGAGTGGAGTGCAAGGCAACGTGTTACCACCGGATCCTTTAGGAGAGGATAATTTTATCAATATTCGGAACTTCAACAACTATCGCCCTAATCCGGTGTCGGGTTTTTATCACCCGAATAATATGAATCATGAAAATTTTCCTATGGAAATACGAAGAATGTGCTGCAACCACCACCGGGGTTCAAGGTGGTGAATGGAGAGATTGTTGAAGAGAAGAAGACGGACATGGAAAATATCTTGGAAACTTTCATGAATAAGACGAGAAATCGTTTCAACAGAGATGATGAGAAGTTGGACAAGATAGAGAATCAAGTAACACAACTGGCTACGACAGTGGGAGCTCAATTGAAAAATTTAGAGATGCAAATTGGCCAACTGGCCAAGGCCGTGGGAAGCCAGCATCAAAGGGGTCAATTGTCGAGCAATACCGAGTTGAACCCGAAAGAGAAATGTCATGCCATCTATCTACGAACCGAAACGCAGTATGAAACTCCAAATATGTCGGAGAAAGAACCAAGTGTGGTAACGACGTCAAGGCCTGGTGTTACATTAAATTCTAACTTTGGCTCTCCTAAACTTTCTATCCCATTACCGTTTCCTTAACGACTTGCGAAGAAGAGGGAGATTGATGAACATGAGATGGTGACCTTAACGGAAAAGCGTAGTGAAATCCTCCAACGCACGATTCCTCAAAAGCTTAAGGACCCCGGGAGCTTTACGATTCCTTGCACTATTGGATATATTTTCATTAACAATGTTTTATGTGATCTTGGTGCAAGTATTAATCTTATGCCTTTGTCAATTTTCAGGAAGCTTGGATTGGGAGAAGTGAAGCCATCTACGATGACCTTAAAGTTGGCGGATCGTTCGATTACGTTTCCGAAAGGGATTTTCAAGGACGTGTTGGTCAAGATTGATAACTTTATCTTTCCTGTGGATTTTGTTGTATTAGACATGGAGGAAGATGGTGACGTGCCATTGATTCTAGGGCGTCCATTTTTAGCAATGAGAGATGCGTTGATTGACGTAAAAAAGGCAGAGCTTACTTTGCGTGTTAATGATGAGCATGTGTTATTCTCAATACATAAGCCTATGTTTCATGATAATAATGTGCATACTAACTTTATTGACACTGTTGATTTGGGTGGTGTGATCATGTCAGGAGATATCAGGAAGAAGGAGAACAAAAGAGATAAAAATAAGCTCTGCATAGGTGACACGGGCAGCGACACGGACATGGTGCCCGTGTCAGGTCCCTGGGAGAAACACAATTTTTTTTCCGTTGCGAAACGGACAGCGACACGGCCCGTGTCAGGTGTCCAGAAACGACTTTTGGAGCACGAAACGCGACACGACCCGAACAACCAAGCACGACCCGTGTTGGGGGTCGTGTCAGATGTACTTTTCACCCCTATTTCACCCGAATCAAGTTCTTCAAAGCCCGACGCATAATTTTGAAGCTTAAACCATTGCCAGATCATTTGACATATTCATATTTAGGGATTATACTATTTCTGATAGTGAGTGGGTGAGCTCGGTGCAAGTGGTATCGAAAAATGGAGGAATGACAGTAGTGACAATGGACAGAGAGAAATCGATTGCACGAGATAGAGAGACCTTTCTAGTCAATGGATCTTCTTATAATATGATAATTTACTTAGGCAGTCTGATAATGAGTTGTTAGTTTAATATCGATTATACTTGATCAACTATATAATATTCACTAATATTTCTAATATTTTTATAAAAAAAGACTGACCATGACTGTTAAATGTAACCCCAAAATCAGAAGGAACTAGTGCCACTGGAACTTAAATGGAAGTCTAAGATGAATTTATTTATAATATGATAATTTATACAACAGTTGGACAAATGAATTGGTGTATATCAGATAATGCTCACCTACCCACGGTGGGTATGTGTTAATATGCCCGCCGCTTACGTGACATGCACACATTGGTGATGTTATTATGTTCAAAAAATACATCACCAATGTGTGCATGACACATAAGCGGTGGGCATATTAACATGTGTCCACCGTGGGTAGGGGAGCATTCATCGGTGTATATCTATAAAAATATGTATGAATAATACAAAATATTACATCACACTAATTTTATGAGAGAGATTATTTATAGCCGATATAAAATATAAAACATTAGTGATTAGACATTGCTTCAGACTAATTTTTTCAAGCGAACAATTTTTAATTGAATGTGTGACAACTTGTTATATATTTTCAAACTGAACAATTTTTAGTTGGACAACTTTCCTATTATATATGTGACAACTTTTTAGGTAGTAATTTTATATATATATATATATATATATATATTGCAATAAATTTATATTTTTTGTATACAAAAACAAAAAATCAATTTACTATACAAAATTTTGAAAATTTTCCTTTTAAAAACAATTGACAAAAAGAATACCTACCAATAAAGGGAATTGGTGTATATCTCCAAAAAAGAGATTTGTATATATCTCATATAAAATCGTTCATTCTCAAAATCTGCTACAATGAAAAATATTTAAATATTATTATAAATATATTTAGATATTAGTATAAATTTATATTTTGTAATTGTTGGTTCTAATAAATATGATAAAATAAAAAAGAATCTTCACAAATGAGAATTCCAAAATTGACGCCATGTAAATTTAAATATTACTGTAATTTTTTTTTTTTTTGTGTATGTAACATATATGCTAGTCCAAATCAATGTTTCTAATAAATCTGTTAAAATAAAAAAAGAATCCTTGATAAAAAAGAGTTCCAAAATCGGTTACATATAATTATTTACATAATCTTTGCTTATAAAACCACTATCAACGTAATTAAAGAAAATCAAGAATTTACTAAAACAAACACAAACCGAAAATGGAGTTATATAAAAATTATTCAATCAATGATTTATTTTTTATTTAGATCATTTTATATTATTTCCATCTTTAGTAGGTAATTTATATTTTGAGCGTAAAATGCTCATAAAATGTTCGGGTATGAAAAAATCATATGTTATTAAAAACTTAATTGTAAACAACATTATTAACTTGATTATTGGGCACACTACAATAAAATGATAAAATTCCAATGGAAATCTATTCCAAAAGAAATTATTCCAACGAAAATTTCAACGGATATTTCAATACTATTATTTCCGTTGGAAATTTTCTATGGATTCCAATGAAAATTCCAATAAAAATATTCAGTTGGAATGAATTTTCCATTGGGATTTCCATTGGATTATGACGATTCCAACGTTGGATTTTTCAACGGGGTGGAAATAAAAATTCTAATAGAATTTGCATATTCCAACGGAAATTTCTACGGTAAAAAACCAATGTAAATATAGCAGTTGAAATCATCAAATTTCTAAGATTGACACTCACTCTTGTTTATCGTCATGACAATATAAATGAATGTTTATCTAAAAAACTTAATCTTTGAAATGTAGTGATCGAGTGTTATTTTTTTAATTTCGTGATTGATGGACTCTTTTATTAATTAGTTGGTTTGAATCAATATATAACAAATTTTGTTGTCAATCGTTATTAGAGTTTTTAAATTACTTTGTGTAAATGCATAAATATAAAGAGACTTATACTATGAAAATTTATTCATCTTCTGAAATCAAATAAATGTCAAACACTATCTTTTAAAATAAATAATGATAGTGATTATAACATTGTATTATCAAAACCGATATGGTATATAAAATTCGTTTTCCTTTTCAAATCGATAATGAAGAAAAAAAGTCTAATTGGTGAAAAGATGATATATACAAATCATGATTTAGAAATCTGATATATACAAATCTTAGCATGCGGTTTCAATTAATGTAATAATATAATAATAGGCTGAATGAATTATGATTCAGATTCATGCAAAGAAAAATTTGAACAGATTTCTAAAATCATGTTATATACAAATCATGATTTTCCTTGGAGATTTATTCGGATTTCCCAATTTTTTAGAAATCACGATTTCTAAAATCATGATTTATTTGGATTTACATTCGGATTTCCAAATTGATTGGAAAAATAGGAGATTTATTCAGATTTTGATTCCTTATTGTTTACCAATATAAAAGTATTTGATGTTATTAATAAAAAAAATATGATTTACTATTTTTAGGAGATAATTAATGAAAGTGACGGGAAATTGTTTCTAAATTTGATTTATGTTAATCCTTATTATATAGGATTAACATATATGTTAACATATATGTTCACATATAAGTAACATATATGTTACTTTCACGTAAATACTAATACATAGAGAGAGGATCATATGAGAATGGTAGATAGTGAAAAAAATAAAAATTAATTTGGACCATTAGATATATCATATCAATGGTGATTATCAAGTCAAACTTTAATAAATAATGGTCAATTAGTAATGGCAATATGGTAAATAAGGAGATATATTAAAGTCAAATATATAAATTTTACCACTAACTAAGTGTAATTTAGACAATTGAATCAAACACACCATGGGACCCACCACCTTACATATCAACCCACACCCCTCACCTACCCCGTCATTCACCTTCTTCACACACACACATGGGCACACACACATACACACACAATTCTCCCACACACATGCAGATTCCGATCGTCGCCTCCTCAGCGGCGGAGCTCCGCTACTGTGCTTCTGCAACCCACCTCAACGCCTCCACAACCCATCGACGGAGACGGATGCGACAAAGGATGCTCCGGCAGAAACAACCATCGTCTGTGTAGGTCCGCCACCCATCGCAGATGCTACCCTTCACCGACACCGGATCTCGCTCGATTAAATCCAACAGCGCAGAAACAAGTCCTCCGTCTATCCAGTGAGACGAAGATGGTGACGGAAATCAACTGGACTGACTTGGTGTCGCTTTCGCTGTTGTTGTCGTATGCCGTTGTTGTCATCGGCGGCGGCCATGTGGTCCTAGAAGACTGGCGGCGGTGGGGGCGGCTTGATGTGGACTCCGGCCGGCGGGGAGTTACAACGGTGAGAATTGAGAGATTTTTTAGGGTTTGTAATTTGGGGCCTATTTGGCCCTAGTCCGGTAGGTCATGACCGGCGGCTGGTGGTAGTTGTTGCCGTTGCGGGTGGTGTTGGGCTAGACGGCGGTAGTGGGCGGCTCGACGGTGACCGGATTTGGCTGTGTATTGGATGGACATTTGGATTGGATTTTTGTAAATTAGACATTGTATAGGGCTTTTGTGCAATATTTTAAAATTTAATAAATGTTTATGTGTTTGCCCATATTAAATCTCTGAAAATCATTTAAAAAATACTAAATGCACATAATGGAACTTAAAATGCACATTAATGTATTTGCATGTACACATTAAAGATTCAAATAACTAAACGTCTACTGAAAATTTTAACTCGGTTGAGTTTGGTCTATATTGTGCAATCAATTAGTCGTTAAAGTGCATTTTATTTAACGTAGTTGTGCAATTTCAAAGTATAAAAATATAATAATGGTGCAATAATAATATTCTTATATAGTTTGTTCGTTTGGTTATTTCGATTAAAAAAAAATCACGTCAAACCAAGATAGTTGAGTCTTTTAATGTAAAGAAAGTATATCGATCCACAATCGAAGAAAATTTATATTTCCATATTGTGTAATCACCAAAATATAAGAATTTTGGGCCGAACAAAAAAATTGGTTCGGTCGAGTTTGGTTGATGTTGTGCAATCAAACAATCATTAAAGTCCAATCCGTACAATTTTATTGTGCAATTGCAATGCATAAAATATAATAACAATATAAAAATAATAATATCTTTACATATTTCTGTCTTTTGGTTATTTTGATAGTTGTTGTGCAATCAAATAGTTATTAAACCAATTGATTATTATTATTATTATTATTATTATTATTATTATTATTATTATTATTATTATTATTATTATTATTATTATTATTATTATTATTATTTGTCCGAAATCAAATTAAAATCGA
>CACSLK010003174.1:17386905-17408998 GCA_902706635.1 Striga hermonthica
GGCACTTTCTCGAGCTTAGCGAACTCGGTCTCCGTCTCCTCTAAATTGATGTATTTCTTGCATCTTTTCAACACCTCATCATAAATTCGAGCAGGCGTCTTGGCTAACAACGTCCTGCACGGCCGTGGTCGCTGGCTTCTGATCAAACCCCCCGCTTTCACTTTGTCGACCGCCATAGGCACTTCTAAACACATCTGATTGTACCGGGCCACGTATTTGCGCAAAGATTCCCTCTCGCCCTGCCGCATAGCCATTAGGGTAAGATATGTTTTCTCCTGCGCCACTGCGCTAGAATACTGATTAGTGAGCTGTCCTGCGAAATCTTAAAAATCCTTGATCGAACCCGGTGCCAGTTGGTGAAACCAGTCAAGCGCACCTCCCCGTATGGTCAACAGAAACGCCCTGCAGCTAACTGGATCCGAGTATCCGTGTAAAACAGACATATTTTCAAATGCCCTCACATGTCTCGACGGATCACTCGACCCATGAAAGATCAGATTTATCTCATTGAAATTTCCAGGCAACGGTACGACCAGGATCTCGCTTGAAAACGGGTGTCCTCAAGCACGTCTGTCTGGTCTTCCCTCCACCTTTTCTTGTAACAGACGGAGTTTCTCGGCCATTCTTTCCATCGACCTATCTCTGGGATCTCCTCCACCACTATATCTCGACACGTCCTCCTCTTGAGTTTCTGCCACCGTGGTTGGCGTAGCAGTAGCCTGGGACGTCTGAAGAGTGACCTGTTGTACCGCTTGCGCCGCCACGTTGGCTACCATCTGCCGCATCTCCTCTCTCGTAATTGCCACCATCTGCTGCGCAGGAAGTGCTGCAGCTCTTTCTTGCTGGCCTCTAGTGGGTGGTAATATCGATTGCGCTCCTGCTCCTTCCTGTCGTGCCACTCTCGGATTCACCTGAGACGACGCGAGGACCACCACCGGTGTCGGGTCTTGAGCCTCCTGAGATCTGCTCGTGCCTTCTACTCCACCCAGTATCGTCGCCCCTTGGGAGGCCGGCGTCAGCGTCAGCGTCACCGGTGTTTGTAATGGTGCAGAAAAACCAGGTGGAGGACCTGCTCCCATCGGTCTAGTTGTTGTCCACGCATCATCAAACGAGGACTGCAAATTCATACGAGGAGTTCCGTCCTCCATAGCTAAACACTCAACACAGCTTTTCGAACAGAATTCCCACAGACGGCGCCAATGATACAAGTCTCGCACCTCAACCGGTTGGAAATCGTCTCAAACTCGCTCTCCTTGCCGATTGAACGCGGAACCTGCACACAACTCTCACACCGGGGGTGTTTTCCGGTGAAGAGCCTCCAACGCTCAAGTCAGATCTTGAGAGATATGAGGAATATCAATAAAAGTATCAGAGTATAAGAGAGATTGATTCTAAAGTGAGAATCCTCATCCCTATTTATAGGGACGAGCTACCTGTCTTACACGCGCGGGTTAGGCGAGTCTGGCTAGCAGCCCCCCTGCTCCTCCGTACGACCTCGCACCTCCACTACCTTTGGTGTCAAAAAATGCATCAGAGATATCAGGGAATGTCAGAGTCCGTTATTGCTATGGACTACTCACAAAGCGCCACGTGTCCTCCTTCCACGTGCTGGGGATTCTTCCCTTTCTGATACTCGACCAGATCCGCGATGAAGGTAGAGCTGTCCTTAAGATGCTAGGTGGTCGAGCCCACGACCATGCCAGTCTGGTCACTCTACCTGTCCAACTCCTCGAGCAGTCAGTCCTGGTCGATCCCTACCAAATGTGCTCTTCCTCGGTCTTTTCCTTCTTTCCTTCATTGCAGCTGTTCGGACCGCCTGGTCGGACCACTAATCTATTTCGTCTGGCTAACCCGACGAACCAGTGTAGCATATAATATCCCACATCAAATACGAATATTAAATAAGTATGAATTTTTAGTTGTGACCATAACATATGACATTTGTAGATAGATAAATATGGACAAATGAATATTTAACAATTAAGTTGGCATTACTTTTCGGAAAGACATAAATAAAATTCAAATGTTTTATAGGTTAAATTATTGATCGGATTTTTGTAGTAAAATTTACATGTTTGATCGAAAATATTTAAGGAAATTATTGATCGGATTATTTAGAAGTAAGATCTTTAAGATTTTTTCTCATTATTGGCCAGATTTACCCATAGCATTTAAACAAAATTTTGCCCATAATTTTATAAATTAATGTTTTACATAATATCTTTCTCAAATAACTTTTTTTTCTAATAATTCAATTCAAATTTTCATTTAGTCCCTTTTTTTTAAAAAAAAAAAATACTAAAGATAGTATAGTATCTTTGAAAACTTTAAGTTGGAGCAAATAAATTCATCTTTTTATTATATAGTAATAGATACTTAGTTGTTCATACAAAACATATTCTTGTAGTTATAGCTTTAACAAACTTAACCTAAAATGTTTTTGTCTATGGAAGCATGACTGAAACAGGCCGAGATTTAAATTGGCTAAATTTCATTTTTAGTCAATTGTGTTGGTCATTTCTAAAAAAAGATCCATCATATAGGGTATCATCAATCATGGTCCACAAAGTTGTCACTTTAATCAAAACTCGTAGAATATATCCAACACAGTGTACTGGAAATGACGATCAATTTTAGTACACTATCTTGGCTTTTGTAATAATTTTGATGAAAATGGTAACCTAATAGACTATTCTTGATGATGCCCTATATGATGGATCTTTTTCAAGAAATTACCAATTTAGTTGACCATTTTTAAAACTAGTAAAGTGCACGTGCATCACACGTGGTGATAAATGTTTTTTGCCGATTGAATTCAGTAAAAGAAATTAATTAATTTATTAAACATATCATTGCAGGAATGAAGTAAATATAGAATAGATGAGCTTCTAATGTTTTTTTAATAACATAATAGTGTCCTAATATAAAAAGAATGAAATAACTTATTACAACTCCAACAAGAATATAGTCTCTAATGGAAAAAATACTAATAAACTAAATAAGGACCTACTGTATTGTTGTTATGTGGATTACAATAACGGGTTTATTGAGATTTAAGATTGATTTCGTGAATAATTAACGTAAAGCATGCATCAATACAAACACAATGGCCCCGGTCCGAGGTGAACCGAGGTGAAAGGGTCAGACTGTTTTGTATATATGATGAATGTTCAGGATTCGATCCTTGTACAAGAATAAGGATTTGCTATTTATAATATCATTTTTAGCCCGTTCAACGAGGTGTACGGTTACTTTTCATAAAGTAGCTTTTTGGTAGGCGGCCATGTGAGTGGGACCCATTTGAATGATGAAATAACTTGCGGTGTACGAGGACGTCGCGTATACACCTTGTCACCTGCTTTAGTTTTGCGACCTAGGTTTTGTTGGACTGCGAGTCGGTGTTCTTGGCAGAAAGTCAGATGAAACCACGCTATTCGGTAAATCGGCAGTAACTCGAATGGAGCTGAAATTCAGTCTAACTTCAAACCGGACTGGGGGAAGTTTGGCTGACATCGTTAATGATCAGTGAGTATGTAAAATCATAGGTAATGCGGATTACTAGGTCGGATGATAACAGAGAGGCCCCTGGTGTTAGCGAGCATATGATAGTGATGGTCGCTGACAACGTAAAGATTAGAAAAGAATTCAAAAGGGGAAGATGTTTGGGACGTAATGCCGACGTGCTTTTAATGTTCCGAGGTGCGGGATGAGTTCCAAAGTGGTAGTCTTTTTCCAAAGTGAGAACACTTGTGAAATTTTGGCGTGATTGACCTTTGTAATGAAGCAGTGTAACGACTAGTAGTAAATAAAGGTGTTATGAATCGTCGTACAGTAATACAGGATTTAACGGTCATATTAATAAAGAGACACGTGCAGCATAGGTTCTGACAGGTGAAGGGTTGCGCCGTTTGGAGTGAATGACCGCGTCGGTTACAAGCTCCCCCAATTTGAACCCTAACGGTCACAATTTCGCAGGGTATAAATAGCCGTAGTCTTGATTTGAGAGAGATTTTTACTCACGCAATCCCTGAAAAAGAATTCTCGAACTTTTGATTTCTGGCCTTTACCTTTGATTCATTCATAGTTTCGTGTTTAATTTCTCTGCTTTTCTTGGTTTTTCCTTGAATTTCGTGAACTTAGGGTAAGCTCTGTGCACAGTTTATTCTTAATTTTTGAACTGCATTTCGATTTCTTTTAGTTTTCTTCGTGACTGAATCATGGCTGCCGAGAATATCATTAGCACTAGTTCATCAAGATAACAGTTTCAGACTCTGTCAGTATATACCATGATTCCGAGTTGGTCGAACTGGCCTTTGAGTATTATCGGTGGGATCCGGCTTTTGTCGCCCATTTGGATATAAAGCCTAATAGTACCGAGGAGGATGAGAAGGTTGAGGCAGGTGCCATGGTGACGGATGGTTATTGGAAACGGCCGGGTAGGGTATGGCCCGATATCAAGGTTGATTATTGGGGAGAACCAGTATTTGGACTGACGCCAATGTGGTGATGTTGCATGAACAAATTCGTGTTCCGCCCTCGGTGAAGTTATTTACCCCGTACCCAGAAGAAAAAAATTACTTCTCCTCCTCTTAGTTGTGTTGGTGTTTTTGCTGAGAGTTTAAGGTCGGGACTTAGATTCCCTCTTTCAAATTTCATTACTGAATATTTGCGTGATTGGGGTCCAGCCTTATGTCAAATCACCCCCAATAGATGGAAAAACAAAATTCTCGGGTTGATGGTCTTAACACATGAACGAGGGTATGGATTGCCCTCATGCAATGACATTAGGAGCACTTATACTTTCAAGAAGAGTCCGGGGAGAAAGACAGTTGAATCGTCATGTTGCTTTTTTGCTGGTGGGAAAACGAGAACCAACTTTAAAATTGGTGACCTGATTAAAGATGTTCCGGATACTCTTCATGGGTTTCAGGAAGAGTGGCTATGGGTAGGAGGTGATTGGCAATTAGTCTACTTTTTCGACGAAACTCCGATCGATGATATGACTATTCCCATGAAAATTTCCTTTGGATATTGTAAGTTTCTCCTTGTAATTTATAAAGCTGTCCTGACTAGTTTTTGTCTTGTGTACTAACAGGTCAAAATTTTTTCGTGTTTGTAGCAAAGTAGACAAATGAACCGAAGTTGAGTCCTGAATTCGGGGGACTGTTGGCTACTTTGTTCAAAGTGAAAGAAGAACTGTGCAGTTATAAAGACTTAGTTACCGACAAGAGACTTGAATCGTCTAGCTTATCTCCGGGATTGTTTGATTCTGCATTTACTCCAGGAATGTGTTCTTTATAATATTGAATTGTGTTTGTCATGTGTCTGAGTTGAACATCATGAAATATTCCAAGCTGATATTATAATATCATGATCACAGTATATTATACCCTGCTCGGATTTTCTGGATTCAAGACGTTGAGGAAACAAAAGAATATCGGCGTCGATTTCCGAACCAAGAACTACATAGCAAAGTCTGCAAAAGTCGCTCTCAAAGATTGTCCAACATGATGAGGAGGAGTTTGGCAAGGACGTTGATAAAGAAAACTATCGGCTCGAAACCTTCTGGAGTTAGAACTATTGTGACGCCGGTTGTGATCTCAGGAAGCCCTGAACCGAACAAAGAAGTTGAGAGCTTGGATGCCACTCAAGTTGTCAATGCTGAAGCAATCAATCAAGCTGAGCCAGAGGAGAATCCGGCGGAAACTGAATTGCAGTAGGGACATGTTATGCCGGATCAACCCGGACCGAGGTTCCGAATGAAAAACAACCATCTCTCCAATTTCCGGAAACCACTCAACCGAAGAAGAAGAGAATATTGAGAAAGATGTCTGCTGAGGAGACTCTTGTTGCTGAGGAGGAAAGAACAAAGAGAAAACATGGTTCTGGCCGGCGTGATAAAGGAAAGAAAAAAGACGAGTCTCCAGTGTTTGAAAAAATCTTTTCTATCTTTGGATGTAGAAAAGGTGGAGAATTTGAATCTTCCGAAAGAAGTAGTGGAAGACTGGTTCACTACATTCCAATCGAACACCTCGAATCTCAACAAGGACTTCAGTGCCTAAAAATGCTTTAAATGCAACTCAGGTTCCATTGATGGTGTGGTACCCTAGGTCGGAGGTCGCGTCTCTTCTTTGTCAAGTGTTCAGAGGATGGGCTATGCTAAAGCGTGCATGGGTAGAGCGCTAGTGAGTTTAATCGCTGCTGAGGATGAATTGTTGAGCAGTTGGATGATAAAAGACACACTGTGGCATTGCGAGACGGAACGATTGCGTTGTTGAAGGATGTAGCGGCTAAATCGGAGGCCATTTTGAAAGAGAAACTCGCCGACTGAGATGTACAGATTGAGGTTGCACAGAGAGAAATTGCAACTTCGACTGATGAAAACAAAATTTTGAAAACCGAGATCAACGAGTTGAGAAGTCTACTTGCTTTTTCCGAGCAGCATAACAAGACGGTTGAGGCTAAAGTCGAGGAGGTCGACGAAAAATTGCTGCAGGAGAGAACCGAACATCAAGAGACCCGTTAGAATCGCTCTGAAATACAAGCTCTTTTAATCTGAACTCACGAAGCTCACCAAGCTGAGGTGGCCAGACTTGACAAAGAAAAGACCGCCCATGGCGAGTTTATGTATGACGCTGGATTGCGAGCGGGTAAGGAGGCTGCGGCAGCTGTTTAAGAACAACCGGGTGAGAAGCTAACCGAGGTGGCTGCTGATGTTGGAGCTGAGGGTGAGAGTACGAGTCCAGACTTAGAGATTGAGATGAACACGTGCATCAACTTCCGGCGGGTGATAGAAAGATGCAGTGCTGGGTTTTATGATATCGACGAGCTGCGAATTTTTTTATTTTACAAACTAGAGAAGTATAACTTCGACATGGAGATTAAGGGCATGCATGTTGAAGCCGACGTAGACGAGCAAGAATTTTGTGCCAATATGCTCAGTCGTGCAGAGGATTTTACCAAGAAGATGAATCTTCTTCCTCTTACCAAGGAATGTGAAGCCCTTCTTCGTCGGGCTTATATGAGCATGATTCTGGAAGGTGAGAAAGAGAGAAGGAAGGAATTGGCCGACATTTACATTGAGACCCTTGTTGATATCGTCATCGAGCAAAATTCTGATGATATGACTCTGAAGCAAATCTGAGAGGTGGTTGAGGCCTATGCTAAGGAGAAGGCCAAGCTTAAGGAGAGTGAAGCTGGAGAAGTTGAGATAGTGTCTGAAGTGGATAAAAATTCGGCTGAACCAACAGATCCTTAGCATGAATTCATCCATGTCTCCGTGCAGCCATTGATGCGGTGATGAGGGCAAAGGAAGTCGCCGTGCTTGAAAAACTTCATGATCGAATGCTGATATCGACTAATATGGAAGTCGGGGAAGGTAGCAACGCCGGCCCAAGCGAGGAAGAGAAAGAAGATGCCTCTTGACCTACCTGTTTTGATTTTGCTGTTTTTATATTTTATGCTTTTGATTAATCGGGGTATCAATATGTCAATGCCCTTAGTAGGCTTTTCACGATGTAATCCCAATGATTTTATGAAATGATCGTAACTTATTCTCATTGTTGTTTTCATTTAGGACTTATTTGGAGATAAAGTGTGATAAACTCGGAATGTGTATAAAAGCGGAACCTCAACTAGGATTTAACATGTTAAATTTATTATAATGAAATAATTCTGTAAAACGAATTAGAAGAGTTAAGTTTAAAACCGAGTTGTGTCATTTTTAAGAAAATCATTCCGAGAATAACTTGATCTTGTAATGAATTTGTTGATAATGAAAAACAATTTGCAAGCTGTCAAAAACTTGCGAAAACTTGACACTAGTCATGCTGTGTATAAGTTGAAAGGGGTCATCGAACTTCGTCATGGTTAAAGAACGGCCTCAACCAAATCAAGTGTACTCGGCTGTCAATAAGGCCCGTCATATCATTTTTTGCGGATTTGACGAATAGACGAGCTTCAGCCTGACCAAATCAATCGTGGGACTTGGTTGTTTTATAAGGCGTCAGCTAAATCGAGTGTAAAAATGTTTACTCGGTACCAAGTTTTCTTTTTCTAATTTCTCGGGTTTTTGGTAAAGATACTTTTGACTTCGTTACACCAAAAGAGCGTCTTCATTTCATCAAAAGGCAAAAGGATAGTTCATCAAAAGGAAGACATATTACATAATCTTTAGCGTGTCACTGATAGAACTTCTTGAGGAACACGACATTCCAAGGATATTGATGCGGAGTTCCATCGGGATATTCAATTCGTTAAGCACCATGAGGTAGTACTTGAATGAATTTATAGGGTCCTTCCCACTTTGGTTTCAGTGGCCCCGGATCCAGTCCAGTGATTCTTTTGAGTACCAAGTCTCCAACTCAGAACATACATGGATTGAACTTTTAGTTGACATACTTCTTCTCACTTCCCTATTTGTAAGCAGCATTTTTGAGTTCGGCACAGGTACGAAGTTCATCGATTAAGTCGAGATTTTCTTTCATATTTTTCGAGTTGGACTCTTCATTGTAATTTTTAATTCGGTAAGTTGGTGCACCGAGTTCCACAGGTACAACGACTTCTGATCCATAAGTGAGAGAAAAAGGGGTTTTGCCTGTGGAGGATCTTGTCGTCGTTCGGTAAGCCTATAAGATATGAGGTAATTTTTCTGGCCAAGCTCCTTTAGCAGCATCTAGTCGGACTTTAAGACCATTTTTGATGATCTTGTTAACAGCTTCAACTTGGCCGTTTGATTGATGATGATATGGCGAAGAGTAAAAATGTTTGATTCCATACACTTCACAAAATATTCGAGTCTCCTGCTTTTGAATTTTCGGCCAATTGTTAGTGATGATAGAATTCGGTACTCCGAACCGACATACTATTGACTTCCAAATGAAATCTATCATTTACTGCTCGGTGATGGAAACCAACGGCTCTGCCTCGGCCCATTTAGTGAAATAGTCTACAATTACTATGGCAAACTGCATTCTACCTTTTCCAGTTGGTAGAGGACCGATTAAGACTATCCCCCACTTTGCAAATGGCCATGGGCTATACACTGATTTTGAGCATTTCGGGGAATTTACTGACATTCGGTGCAAACACTTGGGACTTTGGATACTTACGAACCCATGCTGCGGCATCCAATTTCAGGGTTGGCCAGTAATATCCTTGTCGTAGAATTTTGTAAGCCAAGGCTTGAGCTCCAGGATGCGTTCCAAAAATTCCTTCGCGGAGTTCTTTTAAAATGTATCGGGACTCAGATTCGGTTAAACATTTCAAAGGTGGAACTGAATATCCTCTCTTGTAAACGATTCCATTATCCAGTGTAAACTGGGCAGCTCGAATTCGGAGGGCTCGGGCTTCTTTAGGATTTGAAGGTAAGGCCCCAGTTTATAATTAATGAATAATTGGATCAATCCAAGTCGGGGAGTTCTGAGATACAACCGTATCGGTAGTAAGGACTTCTTGAGGATGAGTAGATGGTTGTTCTTGTTGCCCGACTTGAACTTATTCCACACTTTTCAATTCGATACTTGAAGCTAACCGCGACAAAGCATCAGCTTGTACGTTGACAGTTCGAGGGATATGTTCGACTTGCACTGAGAACTTTGACAGCTTCTGCTTGGTTAAGGAAAGATAAGGTACTAACTGAGGTTCCTTGACTTCAAATGTCCTGTTTATTTGATTAACAAGTAGTTGAGAATCAAAAAAAACTTTGAGATGTCGGATATTCATAGATTCAGCTAAACTTAATCTGGATAACATTACCTCATATTCAGTTTCGTTATTTGTTGATGGAAAAAGAAACTTAACCGAGTGGCAAAATAGCTTGTTTTCGAGATCAGATAAGACTATCCCTCCGCCTGCTCGGTTAGCTGCGGAAGACCTATCAATGTAAAGGATCCAAGGTCGATCATCATCTTGTACTTCCACAGTTGGTCTGAATTCAACAATAAAATTTGAAAGGACTTGTGCTTTGATTGCGGTCCTTGGTTGATAATGTATGTCAAACTGACCGAGTTTCACAGCCCATTTAATCATACGCCCCGAGGTGTCGGGACGATGTAAGCTCTGCCGTAATGGGCACGACGTGCGGATAGTTATGGAGTGCTCTTGAAAATATGAACGTTGTTTTCGAGCGGCAGTAATGAGCGCGAACGCTAATTTCTCAATGGGAGGATAGCGTAATTCGACATCATGTAATGCTTTGCCGATGTAGTATACATGCGATTACTGAGTTCCTTCTTCTTGCACGAGGATAGCGCTGATCGTCGTGTCACTGAATCCCTAGTATAAATATAGCATTTCTTCTGGAATCAGTTTTTGTAAAGTTGGTGGGTGTATAAGAGCTTCCTTTATACTAGCGAGAGCTTTCTAACAATCCTCCGTCCACTCAAAACATTTTCCTTTCTTAGTGGCTTCGAAGAAAGGTTTACACCAATCAGTGGATTTGGAAATAAATCGATTAAGTGCTGAAAGTCGGCCGGTCAGGGCTTGAACTCCTTTATCCGACGTGGGGGGAGTTAGATCCTGGATAGCTTTAATTTTTGCAGTGTTAGCTTCGATACCTCGCTGACTTACCATATAGTCGAGGAACATCCCAGAACCGACTTCGAAAGTACATTTTTTAGGATTTAAAACCATGGAGTAATCATGAAGGATGTTGAACATTTCTTAAAGATGTTTCACGTGATCGACAACATTCACCGACTTTACGAGCATATCATCTACATACACTTCCATGGTGTGACCGATGAGGTTAGCGAACATCTTATTAACAAGGCATTGATAGGTAGCCCCGACATTCTTCAATCCGAAAGGCATCATGGTGTAACAGTATAGACCCCGAGCCGAATAGAAGGAAGTATGTTCGGCATCCTAGGGATCCAAGGGAATTTGGTTGTAACCCGAGTAAGCATCCATGAAACTCATTAACTCATGACCCGAAGTAGCGTCAACCATGTAATCAATATGAGGAAGCGGATAACTGTCTTTCGGGCAAGCTTTATTCAAATCCGAGAAATCAATACATAGCCACCACATGCCATTGCTCTTTTTAACTAGAACAGAATTGGACACCCACGTCGGTTATTTTGTTTCCTTAATGAACTTGTCATCAATCAGTTTTTTCACTTCTTCCTCCAAGGCTTTTTGTCGATCTGGCCCCAGTTTTCTTCATTTTTGTGCAACAAGTTTGACTGTCTGATCTAAATTCAGCTTATGAGAAGCAACACCTGGGTTAATTTCTTTTATGTTTTCGTGTTTCCATGCAAAGACATATGGGTTATTTTGGAGGAACTTGATGAGCTCGGTACGGATAGGTTCTTGGAGGTGTCTTCCTATTCGAAACGATTTTTGGCACGTCGGTTCATCTACGTAGATTGATTCTATTTCCTCTCTGGGTTCGGCGCGATCACTTCGGTTTTTTTCTTTGAACAGAGTTCGAGGATCTAATTTATCTTCTTCTCGGACGGGTTCTTTTCCAGACCGTCTTCCCCTGTCTATATCAAGATTCTTTTCTCTTGGCTGAACCGAGGTTGCAGGAAATTCAGGATCTGGATTGAAAACCTCGGGCGTGACATTTTCGGAGGTCTGAGATGGTGGAATTTCCTCATCAATCGATTTGGTCGACTGAATGTCGTTGGTTGGTATTGTAAGTACAAGTTCCCGAGCTTCTCTTTGGTCGCCATAATGTGTACCTTCTCCATGCATCGTCTGACATTTGAGCACATAATGGAATATAGACAAAACTGCTCGGAGCTTATAGAGAGCAGTCCTCCCAATGATGGCGTTGTATTCATTATTGATGTCGAGGACTTTGAAAGTTTCCATGACAAGTTTGGTTGCACGTCCTGGGACACCGAAGCGAACAAGTAAAGTGATTTCACCTAGAGGCCGGGAGATATTTCCGTTGAATCCCTGTATTTGATCGTTGCAAGACCTAATGTCGGAAGGATCAAGATCCATCTTCTCAAATGCCTTTAGCATCAAAATTCTCAAGTAGGACCCCGTACCTACCATAACACGGTGAACAGGAATCCCGCATACTGGAATAGTGATGACTAAGGCGTCAGAGTGAGGATGTGCGAATAGGTTAGCGTCCTCAACGCTAAAAGTAATAGCAATTCCGGGCGTTGATCATTTCTCGTAAATCGGTAGTAAAAACATTTTTACCCGAATTGTAAGCCTGCCGAGCATAGACTTTGATTTGACATCGAGATGAAACAACTTTTGAATTGTTGGTATTTATTTGATGCACAATAATTCATTTTGGACTCGGAGATTGACTCCTCTTGAGTCTTCGGGAGCTAATGGTCAAGTCGGTGTTGGACGTATCCAGGGTGAATGTAAACACTTCTTTTTCCCCTTCTCGTATTCTCTTCGACATGGTACCTCGGTCATCCTCTTCATCATCATCATCATAAGGCTTTACCTGACGCACTGGTCCCGGTGTTTGGATATCGGGGTTTTTGGAAAATCTTCTAAGTTGTGGATGGCCGATCAGTCTTAATAGAGCAACTAAAAGACTTAGACATTCATCTGTGTTGTGCCCCGATGATTTATGATAATCACAATACCGAGATTTGTCTAATTTCTCTTCGGGAACTCGAACTGGTTTAGGTTCTGGCAGAATGCCTTTCCCTTTTAATTCTTCATAAATTGTGGTGGCCCCAGCTGAATACACGGTTTGATATCCCGACTTTAGGTCACTGGCATATTTCTTTCTTGCTGTTCTGACTTCAGGGTCGTTAGCATCTCCTCTCAGAAAGCCTCCGAACTGGGGTTTAGCTTGTTTTCCGCCGAAAGACTTATTCTTCTTTTTGCCTTCCATATCTGATCCCGATTTAAGCTGTTTCAGAGTGAAATTGAAGTCGAGAACAGACATGGACTCTTCGGCTTTGATGTGTTGTTGAGTCCAAGCTAAAAATTCTTGAAAAGAATGAGGTTTATTTTGACACAACGTCCATCGGAAAATCGAATTTGGTTTCTTTAAACCTGTTATAGCCACGACAAGCAGGGTTTCCGGGTGACAAGGTTCCATGTTCTGAAATCGGTCGTTGAACTGATCGATATGATTCTTGACACTTTCATCATCTTTTTGCATTATATTTGCGATGGATTCCCTTGGAACTAAACAAACCTGGGCCCCAATAAAGTGAGATCGGAAAGCCGACCTCAACTGTTGCCATTTCCAAATAGAGTGAGGAGGTAAAGAATGGTACCATTTTTTACCTCGGGGCCCCAATGTAAGAGAAAACATATGACATTGGAGTGTAATGACCAAGGTGGACGTCGGGATCCGACGTCCCATCGTATAATCCAATTTGTGGAACCTTAACTTTTTCGGGAACTGGCCGAGATCAACTCAAGAGCTAAGGGTGAATCAGCCTCCAAATAAACTTGAGCTGAGGTTGACGCTCGGCGTGCAGAATCTTCTTGCTCTTTCTGCCGATCCTTCGCAACATTTTCAACTCGGTCGAATCCTCTTTCAATTTGCTGACGTAAATCTGGTCGCACCGGGGGCGAGTGAACTTGAGGTTTAACATTTGGTGGCGACCTCCGATGATTCCTGTTCACCGGACTGACTCTCTGCAGTCATTTCCGGTTCAACTACTGGAGGGATGTTAACAGCCTCAGTTTGACGTGCTTCTCTCTCCCGGTGTGGACGAGAAGTTCGACTATGAGGTTACGATGTTGCGTGTGAAATTTCTTCCTGAACGCCTTGCCTTTGAGTTGATGGAATACGTATATTGACAGGCGTTGGATGGACAATAGAGCGTCCGAGAGCAACAATCGACGTCCCAGGTATAGTTTGAGCCATTAAAGTGGCTAAACCTCGAGCAAACTCCAGATTTTGAAACAAATAGTGTAGTCCGTCGTGATAGGAATTGCGGTGGTTCGTCCGGCAGACTGGGCTATCCCACGACTGTGGCCATCTCTGGATGTACGACCATGATGTTCAGATTGAGACATATTACAAGAAATGACTTCGAATGGATAGAGTGATGCAGCTGATACGAATTTTGTCGGAGATTGACCTCAAATAACATATAAGCCCTCCTTCTAGCGCCAAACTGTTGTTATGTGGATTACAACAACGGGTTTATTGAGATTTAAGATGGACTTCGTGAATAATTAACGTAAAGCATGCATCAAAACAAACATAATGGCCCCGGTCCGAGTTGAAAGGGTCAGACTATTTTGTGTATATGATGAATGTTCAGGATTTGATCCTTGTACAAGAATAAGGACTTGCTATTTATAGTATCTTTTTTAGCCCGTTCTTCGAGGTGTATGGTCACTTTTCATAAAGTAGCTTTTTGGTGGGCGGCCATGTGAGTGGGACCCATTTGAATGATGAAATAACTTGCGGTGTAGGAGGATGTCACGTATACGCCTTATCACCTACTTTGGTTTTTGTGGCCTAGGTTTTGGTGAACTACGAGTTGGTCTTGGTGGAACGTCGTATGAAACCACGCTATTCGGTAAATCGACAGTAACTCGAATGAAGCTGAAATTCGGTCTAACTTCAAACCGGATTGGGGGGAGTTTGGCTGACATCGTTAATGATCCGGTGGGTATATAGAATCATAGGTAATGCGGATTACCAGGTCGGATGATAACATGTATATTTTAGATGTATTAGTTATTTTATTTAATTATGTTAGATGATTAAAGAGTGATTTTTTTTCATTTTGGTTTTGACGTTTTCATAACTAACATTCATACTCGTTGGAGCCCAGTACATCAATAGCAAAATTATTCTTAATTCATTTGACAAAACGTCTATATTATTCAATCACTTATAAATATTCTGGCCAAACATATAGTCAAACTTCATGATTGTATGATCTCATAGGATATTCAATCACCGACTTCTCTGAAAGAAATTTTATCATGCCCTGAATGATTTTTTTCAATATTATTTATTTGGAAGGCAAATGAACTATATAACCTGTTGTTTGCAAATCATTGATCATCTTGGTTGTTACAATGATTTTAGTGTTGTTTATCATAATATCTTTTACATTCGTTCGAATTTGCAGTACTTATGTGCCTAATAACATCTTTAATATTTTTATTGTCCAATATTTTTTGCATCATACATATTGCTTCGAAAATTCAAGATAAAGATCCAAAAAAAAAAAAAACAAACAACAACAACAAAACAAAAAACAAAAAATGAGACAATATTACAAAACATATCATTTGTTAAAAAATATATAAGATAAGAATTAAAATTCTATTATATTATCATACTCTTATTCGCTCTGTGAATTTTATTATTACGAAGTTATTTTTAACATTAATGTTTGTCTCATTTTTGTTGCATTTTCCGTTCTTGTTTTGCTTTTCTTTTTTCCCCATTATAAGTTGTTTCTTTCGCTGTCAATCCATTTTGTGTTTTATTTTGTGTTTTCCTTCATTTTGATTCTTTAGGTGTTTTCGGTTTTTTTTTTCTGGTATTCTTCGTGTTTTGTCACTTTTGGTGTGTAGGTATGGAGCTTCGGGCAAATTTTCTGAACAGAAAAAATTGGTTTCAATAGTATAATTGAATAGAGGGGTCCGTTAATGACGTGTAGGAAAAAATGGAACTCAATTTCGAGTTCGAACGAGCCCAAACGAGCCCGAAATGTAAAATGGCGCAGTGCAGTACAAAGTCACCCCTGCGACCCCAGCGACCCCTCCAAATCGCGAGTCGCGACCCGTTCAACCCTGTTTTTAGTTTTTACTCATCTTTTCTCATTTTTACTCCGTTTTTCGAGTTCAATATGTAAGAACGACCCCCAAACTCGTGAGAATAATCCCAATTATCATTCCTTTCAATTTTCTCTCCAAAAACTCAATATTCTTAGGACAATTTTCTCTGTTTTTCTTTTTTTTCTCTCCCATGCTTGGATTGTTGGAATTAAAGACATTGGGATTGAAATCTTGCAACTCTTAATCTGATTGCAAGTTTTTCAATTTAATTTTATTATTGTTGATTGGTTTTATGTTCTTAAATTAGGTTAACATGAAACTGGATCCAAGAATGAGGTAATCCATTCACCTAGGGTTAGGAATTTTGATTCTTGTTTTGAATTGTGGGGAATGTGTTTTGTTCAATCTATGCGAGATGCGTGAATTCTAGGGTTAGTTGATTGATCACCATTAATCTAGTTAATCAACGTGTAGAACCGAAAGGGGAGACATTGGTCGATTTAGGCTCGTATAGAGTAGACATGTTCGTAAAAGTATTGTCTATGTGTTGCTTGTTTGAATGAGTTTATCATTTATGTATGTGCTCTTGTTACGAAGAGTTATTGAGCATAACCCTCTACATGTGTAGGCTTGTTAAATTGCGTAACCGAACAAATAAGCGTTCTACGTAGTTTAAGACTCGATGAGATTTACCGACCCCTAGAACTTCATCTTTTTCTCTACAAATTTAATTGTTATTTCTTTAAATTGTTTTTCTAGTTGTAGCTTGTCTTAGTTAATTCCTCAAATTAATCGTGATTAGAGTGTTTAGGACTTATTTTCTCTTTGTGTGCAATCAACATCAATTTTAGATTCCGAACCGCCTTCCTCGAGAGACCGACCCGAGGTCGGGAGCCATCTCGTACTCGGTAAAATTGTAATTTGCTACAACAATTTACGTTATGTATTACAAAGTTTTTATTTTTTTTTTAATTATTTAAAATTCTTGATAATGTTGGATCATATTTATGAGACCTAATTTCTTACAGAGTTCATATATTTAGACGTTAGAAAAAAAGAAAGTAGTAATTTTAAAAGACTTTTCTTTCTAGAAAGTAGTAATCATATTTCTCTAAGAAAATACATACTTTTTCTTTTCCTATTGAATTACTATCGTCGTATTTGTTTCTTATTCTATTCACAAATAATATTTATTTAGTAAAAGAATTAGACCACATTTATATGTATTGCGTCATTATTTTTGTACATACTTTATATAATGATGTTGCAATCATATATTTTATTTATTAGGCTACAACTAATATAATCAAATAAGATAATACTATTTAATATTACTTATTTATATATTCACAATAATAATAATAATAATAATAATATATTTGGGAAGCCATATTCTCTCTTTGGGAGCGGCTCTATTCTCTTTGAGAGCGATCAGTTTCAGTCGTCGGTTTTGATCTTGTTGTCGTACTTGTTACCCTCTGGTGTTCGAATTCATCCTCTGATTTACTCTCTCTCCATTATTGAATCTTGTCATCCCTATTCTCTTTTTTTGTAATCCCAATTCATAGCACGACGCAGTTAGGGTTCTTCAACGATGACGGAATTTGATGAGGAGCTTTCTAATAAATTGAAAAAGGTATCCATTTCAGCCAATGAGGACAAAGTCTTTGATATTGAAGAGGAGGATATCAAACTCAGCGATGATGAGTGTCGACGCAGTCTGTTTGGCAAGATAATTTACCAGCTAGGCGGATTGGCATAAAAAGAGCTATGTCCCAGATATGGAAGATGCGCCATCCGATGGAAATCAAGGAACTATCCCCAACTATTTTCAGTTCATTTTTCAGAGTCAAGATGATATGAGGAAAGTGGCTTCAGGCACGAACTGGAGCTTTGAGAATCAGTACTTGATTCTTAAGGAATGGTCGGCAAACATTAATAGTAAGCATCCGGGATTTCAAGAGCTCAACATATGGGTTCGGGTTCAAAATCTTCCCTTAAACTGGTTGAGTACTGATGTTGGTCTTAAGATTGGAAAAGCTTTTAAAAATATGAAGAATGTGGTCATAGCTACCACTGGAAGTCACGGGGGTAAATCACTCAGGCTGCTAGTTACATTTGGATTTAAATGTACCAGTTCCTAGAATGGCAAAAATCAGATTGGGTGACCAAATTGTGAAGGTGGGTTTCAAATAGAAAAAACTCATAAATCTCTGTCATTATTGTGGAAAGATTGGTCACTTGGATAGAAGTTGTTAAAAAAAATGGAAGATGTTAACAACTCCCTCAAGGAAGATCAATAAGGGGGCTCCTGTTGCTATCTCAACTTCTAGAACAACACCCACACCAGTACCACCAAAAGCCACAAGAAATGAATCTTCTCAAAAGCATCATCCAGTCAGCAAGAAGTCAATAATCAGTTAGTTCCAAGCCAATGAGAAACCTCTTCACCTGGGAAGTCTAAAGGAGCTACTTCAGTTGTCTCAGCCACTCAAACTCCCACTCATGAAGAAGAAGATACTCCTCACAACCTTCAAATAATTGATCCTTCAGTCATGTAGATAGAAAAGGGAGACTTGTCTAATGCCCCAGTGGAAATTGAGCAGGCGTTTTCATTGACTCCTGCTTCTCAGCCACTCAAAACTTGGAAGAGAACAAGAAGCAAGATGGGCAAACTATTGAGAGCCACTGAGACTCCTATCATTATTGACCAGTTACCCAGTGGTAAGAGAAGCAGACAAGCACAAGAAGCTCTGGAACAACAGACAGAGGTCAGTATTCCCAAACAAGTACAAACAAAGAAACTGAAAGCCAAGCAAGATTAGGTTGGGGCTGCCAGCCTAGAGTGGCACCACCTTGACCAATGTTAGCTCGGGTGTGGAATTGTAGAGGGCTGGGTGGGCCCTCTGCCCTCTACAATTTCCCAAATCAGAGAGCTTAGAAGAGCTCACCACCCCCATTTCATTTTCCTTTCTGAGACTAAAAAATCAAATGCTTTTGTTAAGTCTGTCTGTAAAAAAAATTAGGTTTGATGATAGGATGGCTATTGTAGAACCTAATGGGCTTAGTGGAGGTCTGGTTTTGATGTGGAATCCCCATGTTGTTATTAATCAAATATATTGTAAAGACTTGTATATTGCTGTTAAGTTTCAAATTCAATCCCATCTCCCCTCCCCCCTCCCCCCAATGGGGAGTTTTTGTCTACTTTAGTACTTGCAGATTGCTAAGGGAAGGTCAAAGAGAGGAGATGATCCTTGACAAACAGCTTTGGGGCAATCTTTGGGTATCAATAGGGGATTGGAATGATTTACTCTCAAACTATGAGAAGATTGGTGGGATTACTAGACCTATGGCAAGCTTCAGGGGGTTTGGAAGTTTTGTCTTTGATAAGGATATGCTGGAGATCAAGCTTGAGGGTTATCGATACACATGGAGCAATAATAGACCAGGCCCAGATATAATTGAGGAAAAACTTGACCGAGCTTTCTCTTCTCTAGACTGGGCTCACCTATATCCCAATTTTGCAGTAAAAAATGTCATCAGGAGCTCATCTGACCACTTTGCCTTGCTGTTAGAATTGGGCTCACCTCAAGTAAGAAAGAAATCATCTTTCCACTTTGACAAAAGGTGGATTGGGCAAGAAGGTTTCAAGGAAATGGTGAGTAATGCTTGGAAAATTCCAGTCACTGGCACCCCATTTTTTCAGCTCAAAGAAAAAGTTAGGAATACCAGAATTGCTCTTCTCGTTTGGAGCTCCTCTTTTCAATAAAAAGGACAGAAAGAAATTGCTGAACTCACACAACAAATGGAGGCACTGAATGAGAATAAATCAGAAGATAACTGGCATAGCTAGGCAGAAATAAGGAAACAATTGAACAAAGCCCACTCTCAGGAAGAACTATTATGTCAACAAAAGGCCAAGTACAAACGGCTAAAGGAGGGGGATGCAAACACACGCTTTTTCCATATTACAAAGGAGAAAACTCAATGTTATCACTAGACTGGTGTCAAGCCAGGGAAGAGTGCACTCTACTCAGAAGGAGCTTGAAACTCACATCTCTAATTTCTACTTTGATTTATTCTCCACAGAAGGCAGTTGGGGTGGAGAATCTATTCTCCATCTTATACCAAATAGCATCACTCCTGACATGAACACTACTCTGCTTAAACCAGTTGAGGAGGAAGAGGTGCATAAGTCTCTTTTCAGCTTACAAACAGACAAATCGCCTGGAGAGGATGGGATGACTGCAGCCTTTTACCAGTACTTTTGGAGCTTAATAAAACATGATCTCATGAGAGCAGTGTGCAGCTTCTTTCAGTCAGGTACTCTGCTTAAATACTGGAACCACACAGTCATCTCTCTTATACCAAAATGCACTAATCCAGATCACTTAAGTCAATATCGGCCTATAAGTCTCTGTTGTGTGGTGTACAAAATTATATCTAAAATCCTTGCACAAAGACTTAAGGCCTGCTTGCAATATTGCGTCAGTGACTTCCAGGCTGCTTTTATTGAGGGAAGACAACTCACTGATAATGTGATAATTGCGCAAGAAGCTTTTCATTTTTTGAATAGGCGTTCATATGGATCTAATTACTTTATGGAAATTAAATTGGACCTTATCAAAGCATTTGACCGAGTTGAATGGGACAGCATCAAGAGAATTATGCTGCAGATGGGATTTTATCCTGATTTTGTCAGGTTAATTATGCTCTGTGTGTCGACAGCTTCTTTCTCTTTTAACATTAATGGTTCTATCAATGGCTTTATGTCACCCTCAAGGGGAATAAGACAGGGGGTCCTACCTGTTTCTTATATTAGCTGAATTATTATCTGCCTCTATCCTTCAATCTATCTCTTCTGGTCAGCTGAAAGGGATGAAACTGTCAAGAAATGGCCCTCTGCTCTAACATCTTCTGTTTGCAGATGATTCTTTGTTCTTCTGCAGAGCTGGTGTGGATCAAGCTGGTATTCCGATGAATATTCTTGAGCAATATAGGTTGTTCACAGGGCAGGCAGTAAACTTACAGAAGTCAGCTATATTTTTTAGCAGAAATACACCTATGCATCTTCAGAGGTCCATTTGCAGCTCCATAAACAACATTGTGTCTCATAGATCAACTAGGTATCTAGGCCTACCTCTGGGAATTGGCAGATCCAAGAAAGAAATTTTTTATTATCTGCTTACATCCATTAGAAACAAACATTCTTCAAGGAAAGCTAAACTTCTCAGTACAGCTAGGAAGGAAGTACTTATCAAGTCAGTGATTCAAGCTTTGTCAGTCTTCACAATGGGATGTTTTATTATTCCAACTTCCATCTATTCAGAAATATCAAGACTTTGTGCCAAGTTCTGGTGGAAATCTGGAACTGAACAATCTCAAGGAATTCACTAGAAAAAATGGGGTCATCTTTCACTCCCAAATGATAATGGAGGTCTTGCATTTCTGGACCTTCAACTCTTCAATAAGGCTTTAATTTGTAAGCAGCTCCGGAGAATTGCATGCAAACTAGATCTCTTAGTTAGCAGACTGCTAAAGGACAGCTAGGGGGCATCTGCTTTGCGTTAAGGAATTAATGCGGGAGGATGAGGCTCATTGGAATGATTGGCTTGTGAAACAGAATGCAGCTCCAACTCAGAGTCCAAGTCTTCTATATCCTACAGGCATTGGAAACTTAAAATAGCAGGCAAGATTAAACATTTCTTATGGAAATGCATTAATGACACCCTGCCTATTGCTACTCAGCTGAGAAAGAGAGGTATTGATCTGGATTCTACATGCTCCCTATGTGGTGAAGCTGCAGAGACAGTGGTTCATCGTTTCTTCACCTGTTCAATAGCTACAAGATTTTGGAAACTGAGTCCTCTACAATGGGATGGATTGAACAAGCACACTGATTCCTTCAAGCATGGTGGTACAAGATTTGTTCCCTTGCCAGTTCAGAGGTGGCAGAGGCTAGGATTCAACTTACAACTTATATGCTCTGGTGGCTCTGGAAGTCAAGGAATCTGTGGCTCTTTCAGAAATCTCTCATTCCAGAACACACCCTGACCAGAATGGCTCAAGCGGATTGGTTGGACTTTATTGCTGCTTCATCTTGATTGCAATTTTTTCTTGTCTTGTTAGTTAGTTTTTCAGTCTTAGTTTGTGGGGATACTTTCTGCTACGCTGTTGGGCAGTGGTAGAAGTCCTCTTGTCTTGGTTTGTTTATGTTTGGCTGTTAGATTGTGGTAGTTTGGTAGTTTGCTGAGGTTTTAGACCGCTTGTAGCGTGTCTCTCACTTTTAGTTTTTTTGGTTCTTAATCGCTTTGTATTCGAACTCTGTTCGCGTTGAGTTTTATAATGGTTACCTCTGTCGTTTCGAAAATAATAATAATAATAATAATAATAATAATAATAA
>CACSLK010003174.1:17495987-17506944 GCA_902706635.1 Striga hermonthica
AGCTAGGCGAGAGTGTGTTATTAAATGTGCATTTTTCTAGTGTGTGTTGGGGCTAGACTATAAATATTTTTGTTCCTTTGCATTTTGGGGATCCAACTCTCATTTTTCACTTTTCCTCTTTTGGAAATTAGCCTATGTTTTATTTTTGCTCTCTAGATTAGGAGCTTATGCTATTTTCCGGGAGATCTTTCGGCGACTTTGGTTTCTTTCAAGTTTTGAGCTTTTGACTCCATTTTTCATCGTCTACGCAATGGAAGGATGAGTATTTAGTTTTAAAGCTCTTTACTTCGGTTTTTGCTCCGTTTTTACTTATAATGTTCATTAGGATAAATTTGGATTTGATTGATGATGGAGGAAATGCTTATAGTTGATTGCTTGCTTGAGTAGATAGAGTAGTTAATTGCTTGTTGATCTCGTTTAAGGATTAAGACCCGATTAGGGCTTAATCACTTAGGATTAGATGACTAGGGTTAGCAATCTAATGCTCATAGCTCGTTTATCCCGTATGTCGATTGATCATCATCCCGATATGGTTATGGCATGAGACTCCAGTGATCTAGTTTGCTAATTGCTCGTGATTTGATATTGTTATTATTTAATTGCTCATTTTCAAGTGCTAATTTAGTGTTAATCAACCATCCAATCAATTGCTTAGAATGTTTAGGACTTTATTTTCCCTTTTTTGTGATATGGACAATCATTTAGTAGACAAAGCTCCGAATAGCCTTCCCTCGAGATCGACCCGAGTCGGGTAACTCGGTTATCCTTTGCCCACCAAATCGCTAAAAAACAATGGGCCATTATCATGAATGCTTGATGGGTTTAATTCGACACCTAGCACTATATACGGTCATAAAATTGGGGTATATAAGAAAAGTGAGGCAAAATAAACTTGAAGGTTGTATAATGATACAATTGTCAAAAATGTTGACTACCAATATAAATATTTCATGCGTACTCATAAAATTGAGATATGGAATATTTTTATTGGGCTTCAAGCCCACTATGAAAATGTGATTTTCAATAATTTTATGGAGTTTAATTAAAATAGTGGGAGACATTTAATATTAAAGACCTTATATTAAATGAATATATATTCCATAGTTTACTTATTTTCCGCTTCATTTATTTTTGTAGATTAGTCTACTAAAATGGCTAATAATCCAATTGAATGTATTCTTGAGCAAAACAAATTGACTGATCAAAAGTGTTTCCATTGTGACAAATTGGGGCATTGAAAGAGGAATTGCAAGGAATGTCCTGCAAGCCTGAAGAGTTCATTTGTTTATTTTGTTGAAGTTAACTTATCAGTTAATGATGCTTCTTGGGTATTAGATACTGGTTGTGGCTCACATATTTGAAATGATTTGCAAATGATGGCAAGAAGCAGAAAGTTGGATAGTAACAAAATAGTCCTTAGGATGGGCAATGCAGCAAAAGTTGTTGCACAAGCTATAGAGACTGTTTATCTAGCTTTAAATTATGGTGTTAATTATGTTTGTACAATTGTCTTTATGTTCCGGATATTATAAAGAACATTATCTCTATTCCAGTTTTGGGTAGAGAGGGTTTTAAGTTTGTTATTGAAAGTGAAGTTGTTCCATTTTCAAAGATACTGCTTTTATATATTCCGGTCATTTGACAAATGGTTTATATACATTTACACCACAAAGTCCCATCCTAACTATTCAACAAATAAAAAAAAAAAAAATAGATAACCATAGTTCGTTTACACTTTGGCATGCAAGATTGGGTCATATATCTGAAAAGAGGATTCACAAATTGGGACCCAAACTCGACCTTAGGGAAGAGGATAAGTTGCCAACATGTGAGTAATGTCTTAAAAGAAAAAATGACAAAATCACCATTTGTTGGACAAGTGGTGCGAGCTAAAAGTCTGTTGGATTTGATTCATACAGATGTTTGTGGACCACTAAATGTTAGTGCAAGAGGGAACTATCACTATTTCATAACATTTACCGATGATTTTTCTAGGTATGGTTATGTATACCTTTTAAGGTATAAATCTGAAGCTTTTGAAAAGTTCAAAGAATTTAGATGTGAAGTGGAGAAACAAAGTGGTCGTTATATTAAAACTCTTCGATCAGATCGAGGAGGTGAATATTTGACTAATGAGTTTCTCGAATATCTAAAGAAGAATGGGATTCTCTCACAGTGGACTTCTCCTGGTACTCCACAACTCAATGGAGTTTCAGAAAGGAGGAATCGAACATTGTTGGACATGATTCTATCAATGATGAGTTCCACTAATCTACCTCTTTCATTCTAGGGCTATGTCTTAGAAACAATAGCACATATTTTGAATTATAGAGTGCCAAGTAAAGTTGTGCCTAACACACCCTATGAGACGTGGTGTGGAAAAACATCTTCATACAAGTATATGAAAGTATGAGATGTGCTGCTTACGTGAAGCAGCAAGTGGGAGATAAGTTGGATATGAGATCCATTTCATGTAAATTTGTAGAGTATCCAAGAGAGTCTATAGGATACTATTTCTATGACCCCTCTGAATAAAAGGTGTTTGTTAGAGGAATGCTATTTTCTTAGACGAAGAATTTCTTTTTAAGAATGGTGAGATTATAGAACTTAATGAATAATCACAAAGTATCCCACAAGTTGTCACGAATAACAAACCAGTTGAGACTGAACCTTATGAACCACAACCTCTTCAGAAATCTATGTCGATTTCTAGGGCGGCTGAAAGGCTAACCTCTTGTTAGAGAACAATGAAGAGGGACTCCTTTTGGATAATGATCCAATAAGCTATGAAGAGGCAATGTTGTACATTGACCCGATTAAATGGCAAGAAGCTATGCAGTCCGAAATGGATTTCATGTACTCAAACAAGGTATGGACCTTGGTATACCAACACAGGGTATTGTACTCATTGGTTGTAGATAGGTTTACAAGAAAAAACTTGGAGTAGATGGAGAAGTTAATACTTTTAAAGCACGTCTGGTTGCAAAAAGGTAATACTAAAAAACAAGGTATTGATTATGATGAAACTTTTTCACCAGTTGCAATGCTTAAATCCATTAGGATCATGCTAGCCATAGTTGCGTATTATGAATACAAGATATGGAAAATGGATGTGAAGACTGTTTTTCTTAATGGAACCATTAAGGAGGATATTTATATGAAATATCCACAGGGTTTCATATTCAACGGGAGCGAGCAAAGTGGTTTGCAAACTTTAGAAGTCTATTTATAGACATAGACAAGCTTCAAGGAGTTGGAACATCCGGTTTGATGAAATGGTCAAACCATTTGTTTTTCACAAAAATTGGTTGAACCATGTGTTTATAAGAAGGTTAGTGGAAATGCAGTAGCATTTGTTGTGCTCTATGTTGATGACATTCTACTCATTGAGAATGATGTAGTAATGTTGCAGTCAATAAGGACTTGGTTGTCTAAACAGTTTTCCATGAAAGACTTGGGAGAAACATCCTTTATCCTAGAAAAAAGATCTATAGAGATAGATATAGAAAGATGATCGAACTATCCCAGTAAATGTACATAAATAAGGTGCTAAAGCGGTTTAGCATAGAGGAATCCAAATGTGGATATCTTCCAATGAGTCATGGTGTTTCACTTTCTAAGGCTATGTCTCCAAAGACACCTGAAAAAGAGAAAGGATGACTCGTATACCTTATGCATCAGATATTGGTAGCATTATGTATGCGATGTTATGTACTAGGACTGATGTGGCTCATGCACTTAGTGTCACGAGCAGATATCAGTCTAATCCAGGGGAGGAACACTGAAAGACGGTTAAGATGATCCTTAAGTACTTGAGAAGAACTAAGGATATGTTTTTGATATATGGCAATAGAGAACTGAAATTAGAAGGGTTGAATACATTACAACATCAAATGTTGCAAAAGAGGTTGTTTGGATAAGGAACTTCATCCAAGGGTTGGGTGTAGTCTCGTCTGTTGTTGATCCAATAATGATTTATTGTGACAACAATTAGGCTATAGCGCAAGCGAAAGCATTAATATCTCATCAAAGATCCAAACAAATTATGATGAGATACCACATGATTAGAGAGATCATTGGTAGTGGCGATGTCATTATGGATTGAGTCGCTTCAGCAGAAAATATAGAAGATTCCCTAACTAAGCCCTTATTACATAAAGTGTTTGATGGACATCTTGAGAAGATGGGCCTGAAAACATGAGTGATTACAACTAGGGCAAGTGGGAGATTGTTAGAGTAGAATACCTGGCGTTCCAATCAGATTGGATTTATTTCTACTTATAAAAACAATTTATTAGAATTTATATTATTTTAAGGCATAGCTTTATCTTATGTTTTTGCTTTTATCCTATATTTGCATATAAGATAAAGTCCTTAGATCATTATTAGCTATGAGGCATGGTTACGCATTTGATGGTAATGATGGAACATGCCTTTGAAGTTGTGATCTTAAATAAAGTTCCAAGCCGATGGGTATTTCGAAATAGGACATTGAATAAATCGGTAAGACTTGTGCATATGATGTATGCTCATCGGATGAGAATGTTGCATTCCATCAACATTAGCGTGTGGACGCAAATTCATATATGCGGGTGCTTGTTGGAGAACAAGTTCACTGAACATGGCCCGATGAAAATTCTTAAATAGAAGTTTTAAACTGTTGAATAAGAATTTTCATGTTGCAATAGTACATGAATGATTCTCAGACATGAGGCACAATTGTAATCTTGTGCATGTTGTGCTTTACATTGATTTATCCTTTGATTGCTGGACAATCATCAAATGGATATTTTGGGTACTGTATTAATATTTATGGAGGTTTATCTGTGGCCAACAAAGAATTCGACACTTATGTGGATAAGTGAATTTCCTATATTTTTCATAGTTGGTGATTTAAAGACCTTGGCCAAGGCGAGATGAATATGGATTCATAAAGAAATCACTAAACTTGAAATGGAATCATAGTTATTAAGTCAATTGAGTTTCGACTTATAAATCCATGCCCAAGATTTAATCGCGAAATTAGTTGTCGAAAGGATTTTACATGTATGAACTTGTAATTGAAAAGGTTTACTCGCTAATTCACTTAACACTAGATAATCATGCTACTTGCTAGGTGTTACCATGATTTGTGGGTTCTTGAAATTAAGGAGTTAATTTCAAGAATATAAATTAGTTAGATTAATTTAAATTACAAACGAGCCACTACTAGTGTTAATCGTGAACCTAAAATGGTCACACCAAATTTTGGATGATGACAATTTTGAAATTGGTATTTCCAATAGTTGGATTAATTGACAAGACATGATTAAATAATTTGACTATTTAATTAAATCTAATATTTATTAAATGTCAATTAAAGGAATAGTATAAATTAATCAATAAGATTGATTAATTAGTCTTTGGATATTAATTAAGTAATTATTTGAATTACTAAACTAATAGTTGGATTTTTTAAGTTGGACTTTAAAATTCAAATCCAAATATTAATATGATTATATATTGGAAGAATACTTAAAAGAGGAGATTTTATTTTACATGGGAGATAAGATTTTAATCAATTAATTTAAAAGTTAGTTTCATAAATTATGGATCATTATCATTTATTATTCTTTAATTAAGATTAAAGATTAATAATATATATATATATATTCATTTATATATTCATAGGCAATTTGTCAAGTGGATATTGGCGTGGATATTGGCATGTATTCAAATGCCTACGTTCTCTTTTAATATAAATGGCAAGTCATGTGGTTATCTTACAGCATCCAGGGGAATTAAATAGGGAGACCCATTGTCTCCCTATCTTTTTCTTATTATTTCTGAGGTGCTGTCTGCAAGGATACTTATGGAAGCTGAGAGAGGGAATTTCAAAGGTTGGTCCTTTGTTAACTCATCTAGTGTTCGTAGATGGCACTTTGGTCTTTTGCAAGGCAGATGAACAGTAGGCTAGGAGGCTCTTTCTTATACTGAATCAATTCCAGGTGTTCACTGGACAACAGGTATTCAAATTCACTCTTCCACCAGATATTTGGGGTTACCTCTTGGGATTGGGAGGTCCAAAAAAGAATCATTTGATTATGTGCTGAATGTGGTAAGAAATAGAATATATAGTTGGAAGAATAAATGGCTTTCAACTCCTGGGAAGGAAACTCTTAGTAAAGAGTGCTCAATGCCCTTCCCATAATTGCAATGTCTTGCTTTGTGTTACCAGCAGGGTTATGTAAAGAGATATCAGCAGTCTATGGCCAATTCTAGTGGAGTAAAGGTGCTGATTTTCATAAAGGGCAACATTGGGTGGATTGGAATAAATTGACTCTGAAGAAGAAGCATGGAGGCTTGGGCTTTCAAGATATTAAGTTGTTTAACACTGCCATGATTGCTAAGCAGCTGTGGAAACTAGTGACTGAGCCAGAGATATTAGTGAGTCAGGTACTCAAATCAAAATACTTTCATAACTCCATTTTATTTGAGGCTGAGGGGAAGCAGAGTGCCTCATGGCCATGGAGCAGTTGGTTATCAGTGTTGCAGATCTGTGGAAATTGGATGAGGGTGGAAGTGAGAGATGGAAGGAGCACTAGAATCTGGGATAAGCACTGGGTTCCCGATTTTATTGGCAAAGATGTGGAATTGTTACCGGGAATTGAGAGAGGGCTGGAATGGGTGAAAGATTTGATGACTGAAGATGGGAGAGGCTGGGATGAGCATAAAGTCAGATCCACCTTTACTCCTGCATTCTGTAATGTTGTTTTGAGCATTCAATCTAATACACCTGATGGAGAAGATAGGTGGATTTTGTCCTTGCATAGAAAAGGCATATTCTCTGTCCAATCCACTTATACAAAGTTGATTACAGACAAGTTCATTAAGCAGATTAATGAACATGGCAGTAGAGACTTAATAACTGACTCCATAGTCAGGTCTAGAACTTGGACTTTTCAGGTCATGGGGAAATTGAAGCATTTTCTCTGGAAATTCTGTAATAATACCTTGCCTGTCAACTTACAGCTGAGGGAAAAAGGAGTGGAAGTGGATCCTATTTGCAGGATGTGTGGAGAGACTGCTGAGTGGATTGTTCATATATTCTTTAACTGCAGGTATGCTGCTGAGGTGTAGAAACTGGCTCCAGTTAGATGGGAGGGTCCTCAAGGCAATGACTCTTTCAGAACTTGGTGGAGGAGGATCTATCAGATGGATAAATGCGAGGTTTCTGAAGCCAGGATACAGCTATCAACTTATATACTATGGTGGCTGTGGAAATCTCGCAACTTGTGGGTGTTTGAGCATGTTAGAAGACCTGCACGTATGGTTATCAAAGCTGCCATGAGGGATTGGGATGCATTTGAGCAGGGTAACAGGTGTTAGGTCCCCAGTTTTTCTGTTTTCTTTTCTTTGGTTTGCTGTTTTTTTCTTGCTTTAGTTGGTGTTGGGGTAGATTTTTGGAGTGTTTTATGTTTAGTGGGATCAAAGGTTCAGTTGAGGGTAACTGCTTTGGTTTCATGTGTATGTTCTTGGTTTTTTGTGTGTGTTCTAGCTCACATCGAGTGATGCTCCCAGCTTCGGCTTATTATATTGAACGTGTTTATTTTATGAGAATTTATTCTGCCGTTTGGAAAAAAAAAGCACTACTTTTCTGACAACTATCAACTAACATATATATATATATATATATATATATATATATATAGAGAGAGAGAGAGAGAGAGAGAGAGAGAGAAGGGATCATATGAGAAAGAGGGTAGTGAAAGAAATAAGAATAATTCTAAACCATTAGATCCATCAAGTCAATTGTCATGATCAAGTCAAATGATCATAAAAAATAGTCAATCATTAATGACAATTTAGTACTTATGTGAACTATTGTGGTCAAATAAATGCATTTGACCAATAATTAAGAGTATATTAGTACTTACAAATTTTTCCTATCATCTAGTGGGACCCACCCTAACTACCAACATTAATCTCTCTCACACACAACATACACGCTCAACTCAACAAACACACAGACACACAGTCGGCTCACACACAAACACGCAGTTAAATCCAGATGCCGTGCACACCACCTTCCTCCGCCTGTCGCCGCCCAACGCCGACCGCCAAAGCCGACGACCACCGTACCGGCATAGATCTGGCCTTCTCCAGACACCATACATGTCTTTCTCCGCCGTAACCGGAGTCCACCCTATTAATGTGCTCTCACCGGATTCAGCCAAGCCACAGCCGGCAGCAGTCCCGTCACCACACAGTCACCACGATGCGACGGCGTACACCGGAGATCTTTATTTGGTCGAGAAGCGGTGGTGGCAGAGCTCTATGGCCATGGCCTATTGGGTGACATCATCGAGGTCGACGGAGGAGATGACAATGGATTGGAAAGCGGGCGCCGTCAGCTCCGACGCGGCGACGGGTAAACGAGCTCAGTTATAATGGTGACGCCGGCTGAAACGCCGACAACGGTGCCGTCAATTTTTTACTGGGAGTTTGGAAATGGTGACGGGGGGTTGTGTTTGATTTGGGTGCTTGTGCTAAGATGATTTGGGGGCTTGTGTTGAAAATTCGATGACTTTTAGGGGAATATTAGCAAATTCAATATTTTTAGTATATTACATTTTAAGTCGTGTGTACATTTTGTAATTAAATAACCTTCAATTAATATTTTATCATTTTCATTTATTTTCTGTTGATTATATCTCGTTCCATTTTGTGCAATATTATAGACATTTAAGTGCAATACATATAACTATAATGTGCAACCGCGGAACATAAAAAATATATAAAAAAAATAGTATTTATTAAAAATATATATATAAGAAAATCGGTAATATTTTTTCATATAGGCTGACATGTTCGGTAATTCTGTTTATTGAAAAACAGAAAAAAAAATGAAAACTGGCATTTAATCAACTAATATTAATGGATCAATTGCCAAAATTATTGTATTTTCGGTACGACGATGTGTTGTTTTGTAACGTGCAACACGATACGTTAAAAGCTGCGACATATTATTGTATAAAGTGAAACGTAATGATATATAAAGTGCAGTACTGAAATTTTGGTAAGTTAGCATGCTTGTATTTTTTTATTTTTTTTTGGATAAATGATGTGATGGATATTAAAGTATTATGTACATCCCTGTTTTAATTTTATTTTGCAATATATTTTGGCAGGAAATGTTGACATTAATTGTGGAATGTGGTTATAAAGTGCAACGTGTCGTGTTATAAAATGTAACTTGTCGTTTTCTACAGTGCAATGTTTCGTTATATAAAGTGCATTAATTTATTTTGAAATAAATTGTGTGTATTCAAACACTAATTTTGATAAATGTAATCGTACATTGAATTAACCTGAATAATTAAATATCTATTTATTTATATTTTTTATTACAAAATTTACTTATTATTTTATTTTTTTATATTATTTTAATATTTTATATTTTTTAATACCTTATTTGTTATTTATTATATGTGCATAACAATATATATAAAAAGATAAAATCTTATTAATTATCAATAATTATATATTTGACCCATAGGTAAAATTGAAATAAAATTAAAATTATTAAAATTGCAAATAGGCCCCTAAACATAACTTAATTCTAAAAAAAAGGCCCAATCCCACACACCAATTTCACCTATTTTTCTGGTAGGACTTGGCTCAGGCAAGCACATGAGTACCCCTCCGACGATGCTGTTGTGTCCTCTGCAGCCTGACAGTTGAAGCGGTCGATCGCGACTACCTCGCCGGCAAGCGTGGACCTCCACACGACGAGGCGCCGGACCTGATGAGCCTTCCGTCGACGCCAGTCCTGATAATGTGTTCGTCGACGATGGACATGGTGAGCTCTCCGGTGCGACCCTGTCGGCTAGAAGGACGTGCGGTATCTCGCGTCGGGATCGCCGTGAGCTCTGTCCTCCGGCGAAGTGCGTCATTTATTCGATCGTCGTGGCTGGTGGTTAGATAGGGCGGTTGTTATGGCTGTTCTTGGCCGACGGGACTGTTCACGGAGGGTGACGGCGCGACGTCTACGACGGCGGCTGGTGGCTAGTGGCTGGTGGATGGCGGTCGGCGGCGAGTTGGGCGGTGGGCGGAGGTGTCTCAATCGTGGTGTGTATGAGTATTTTTTGTGTGTGTGGGTCTGTGTTAGTATTGTGTTTGTGTGAGAGAGATAAGATGTGTTGTGTGTGTGCGTGTGTTATGTGTCTGTGCGCGTGTGTGTTGTGTGTGTGTAATGTGTGTATGCATGTGTTGGGTGGGTGGAGATAATGAGGTGGCATGATGATGTGGTGGTGAGTGTAATGGTAATGCCCAAATTACCCTTAAGTAGAGTATAATTTTGACTTTTTTTAATCGTTAGATCATTCGATCTAATGGCTACAATTGTAACACCCCGAGTTTTATTAATAAAGGAATTACTAGCTTTTAATATTAAGCTAGCCTTTGTTAATAAATAGTTATGTTCATGTTCAAGATCAAGAAATTCAGTCAATCAGATTCTAAGTTCGACAATTAGTCGATATATATTATTCGGTTGGTAACCGAATAAGTTTTCAGATTTAATTCCGATTCATTTACTTAGTTAATGAGTCTGGAATTAATAAGCCAAGTTGACGAACTATTCGAAATATTAATGTTCGGATTAATCGTCTAAGTCAAGAATATTCGAATTAACTTTCGAATATCAGGTTTATGTTCGGAATAATATTCCGATAGTTAGTCCAGTTAAAGTTCCTCAAGTCAAGTTCGGTATACCTATACTGTGACGCTTTCACAGTGGTACACCGTCCATCGTTAATTAAGTAATGGTCATTAGCCCGTGCTTAATTAACTTAATCATGTTTAGGCTAATTAATCGAGATTAGCTTAAGATAATCATGATTAGCTTAATGTTAATTAAGATTAATTAACATTAATGAGGATTAATTTAAGGTTAACCGTGCTTAAAGGTGTCAAT
>CACSLK010003174.1:17518229-17535332 GCA_902706635.1 Striga hermonthica
GTACTATTACGTGATTATAAAAGATGTCGATCGTAATAATCGCTATGTTAACCGAGGGGTTTAGTATTTATTAGATAAATGCTTGTTTATTTTATTTATTTCTACTGCGTTTTATCCCGCACGGTATAGCGAACCCAACATAGGCTACATATTCCACACTCATACATAGATCATATTAACTCAACAAAGGAAATGCTGGAACACGCCGACGGGGCGGTCCTTCCCACAGATCGATATCGGATACCAAACACATACATACATGATTTCGAATAACTCTAGGCATGCTCATAAATGATGAACAAAGAATTAACTTGAAATTGAGTCTTTGAATTGTTCAAGGCGATCTTCTAGTCTATGTCCCGACCACGCTTGGACGTCGGATGGACGAAGATCCTCCGAACGGTAGCAAGGAGCGGATTGGTTTTTGTTCTTATCTGAACCCCTCACGTTTCCTTCCTCTTTCCACGTTGATGTGGTGGCTGAAGACGTGATGTAATCTCCTAGGGTTCAAGAACGTGTGCAATCCCTCCTTTTATAGAGTCCTTGGGCCAGACTAGAGGTCTGGCTCTCATCAGTTGAAGATCCGAGAGTCGGATATCTCTAAGACTGTGTTCCGAACTAGATTTGGGCACTACGAGTTTGTGGTAGTACTAAAGTGTGAAATAAAACGACGGTAGAAAGAGGCCAGTTCGTGGAAGCTACGGGCCTCCGTGAAAGATGTAGGGGTTGGCCAATCACGGATAGCCGCTACTTTATTCTCATCCACTCTGATACCGTCAGCAGAAATGACAAATCCTGAAAAGAGAACAGAATCAACTAGAAAAATACACTTACGTGGAGCGGCAAAGAAAGACTCAACACGTAAAACCAATAAGACCTCCCGAACATGCTGCATGTGTTCTTCCAAGGACCGGCTGTAAATGAGAATATCGTCAAAATAAACGACGACACTCTTACCGATAAAATCACGAAAGGCCTGGTTCATAACACGCATGAACGTGCTAGGTGCATTCGAGAGCCCGAACGGCATAACCATCCATTCGAACAAGCCCTCCCGGATCTTTAAGGCTGTCTTCCACTCATCCCCGGGCCTAATCCGAATTTGGTGATAACCGCTACGGAGGTCGAGATTGGTGAAAACAGAAGCGCCGTGCAATTGGTCCAATAGATCGTCGAGGCGAGGAATAGGAAACTGGTAACGGACAGTGATCTTGTTGATTGCACGGCTGTCAACACACATACGCCAGCTACTATCATTCTTCGGAATTAGGAGAGCTGGCACCGCACACGGACTCAGGCTCCTGCGCACGACACCCCGTTGGAGTAGCTCTTCAACCTGACGACGTAATTTCTCGTGCTCCATTGGACTCATACGGTAATGGGGCCTATTTGGTAAGGAAGCGCCCGGGACCAAGTCGATATGGTGCTTGATATCATGAAGCGGCGGAAGCCCCGACAAAATATCATCCAAAAACACGTCGGCGAACTCCATCAGCAAGGGCTGGATTGCCGCGGGTGGCTCTCGCACCGCAGCCACATCCGCGCCAACGAGCAACAACACGAAGGCAGAACGCTGCAGCTCAGAACAAAATTTCGATCATGAAAGAAGAAGCACCGTGGGAGTCGTGTCCAGCGGAGGCGTCGGGCTCGGAGTGTTGGGCAGTAGAATAATCTTGACCCCACCAAAAAGAAACGAGTACCTGTTGAGGCGACCATCATGCGTCGCCGCACGATCATACTGCCACGGACGACCCAACAACAAATGGCACGCGTCCATTGGAACAACATCGCACCAAACCCGATCACGATAAGTCGGGCCAACTGAAAAAGAGACAAGGGCCTGACGATCAACAGTGACCGCATTACATTTCTGTATCCATGCGAGCTTATAAGGGTGTGGATGAGGCTCGCAAGACAATTTCAACTTGTTGACCGCCTCCTGAGCAATAACATTTTCACACGAGCCCGAATCGATAATAAAACGACAGACTTTGTCACCGACCGTACATGTCGATTCGAAAAGGTGATGCCTCTCTGAATCCGCAGGACCCTTCGGCGCAAGGCAAGCACTCCGAATTACCAGAGCTGTGCCCACGTCCCCAGATACATATTCTTCCCTCTCGCCCGGTTCCTCGTCGAAGATGGGTAGTCCATCATACCCGTCCTCGACCCTGCCGTCAAATACTTCCTCCAAGAACAAGGCGCGGGTATTAGAAGTTCGTGGACATACGGCTTGTCGATGGCCCACCTATCCACAACCAAAACATCGTAGCCCGGACACCACGTGTGTACCCGTCGTCGACGTCTGTGGCCCCACTGTCCCAGTCGGCCGCGACTGTGAACCACTCGGTGGTTGGAACCTGTTCGCCCCAGCCCCCATGCCGAAGCCACCGCTCGCTGCCGGAGTGCCACGGACGGGCTGACCCCCTGCACTAAACGCCGTGCCTTGTCGCGAAGAAGAACCAAACGTTGGTCCCGACTTCTGTGCCAGTTGTAGTTCAAGAAGTATTGCACGCTGATGAGCATCCGAGACCATCTCCGGGCGAAAATGATTCAATGTGTCACGGATATTCATACGCAGTCCACCCACATAGCGTGCCACTAACTGATTTTTTGTTTCGTTCAACTCAACACGGGTTAATAGTTGATAGAATTCATTAGTATAATCGTCGACCGAACGTGCTCCCTGACGCAAATTTTTGTAGCTGTTGGTAAACAATACTATCGAAGTTGAATGGAACAAATTCACGTTCTACCACTTCTCGAAACTTCATCCATGAATTGATGCTCGGTTTCCCTTGACGATGCCACAGGCTTGTTAACTGCATCCACCAAACCGTTGCCCGACCATGAAAATGAGTCGCCACCAAATCCACTCGCTTGTCTTCTGGAACATCCTTAAATCGGAGGAAGGCCTCGACCGCAGCCCACCAATCGAGGAATTCTGACACATCCGTTCCGTCCGCAAACTCCGGAAGATCCACACGAAACCCCTGGTCCCAATGTGACCCATCGCCCCCTTCTATCGGACGCCTGCCGTCACGTCGGTCTCTACCCCATCGGTCACCTCCCATCCCTTCGACAAAAGCCTCACGATGCCGCGGATACTCGTCACCTCTTCCCCAGGCACGACGACGATCGCTCTCGTCGTCCTTATCAAAGTTCAACTCAAACCCTTCATGGTCGCCCCTATCGTCACCCGCAGGTCTACGACGTCTGTCGTTCGCGAATGGGTTATCGCAACTAATAGTCTCCTCGTCCTCCTCCTTGCCGACCAGAGTCGGTGGTGACTGGTGGCGGGGTGCCCCGCCAAAACCGCGTCCGCCACGTCCCCCGCGATCCCCTCTACGCGTGCCCCGGTCGCCGGCACCGCGATTTGAAAGCATCTCGTCCATCAGATTTTGCATCGCCTCCCGCAGCTCCTCCATACCGGATGAGATATCCGTAAATCGTTCGTCCATCCCGTCAAAGCGATCATCCATCTTCTGGAATCGCTCGTCAATGGCGTCGTTCACGGCGGTACCTCTCTTAGGCGGCATCGCAGATCGCTGCTGGTCTCTGAAATACCAACTGATGTAGAACGTGATACGAAAGCAGGGAAGATCGAGATACTCTATCGTGAAAATAGAACACCAGACAATTTTATAGAATTCTTGAATGTTTTTTGATGTCTCAGATACGATAATAAATAGAAAAGAGGGTCCACACTTGCAAAACAACTGCAAGGACCTTATTTACTTACCTAAACTAAAATAAGAAATAAGGAAATATAATAATAAATGGAAAGGGGAAATAAAATAAATAAGGAACTAAATCCAAAGTCGATCAAATTTATCCAAAAAGGCCGAGGCAGCCTCGTCTCCATCAGATTTTCAGCCCCTGTTTTGTTTTCATTGCCGCAAGCTTCTGTTCAGTTTTCCAATCGTTTTATTGGTTTAGTCGCAGGCTTTTATTTAAAATTTCAGTAGTCCATTACAACCAGCTTCTGTTCAGTTTTCCAATCGTTTTATTGGTTTAGTCGCAGCTTTTATTTAAAATTTCAGTGGTCCATTACAACCAGGAGTTTGGTGCATTGGTGTTATATGCTTAGTTGTGTGAGTGAGGTCGTGTGTTCGAGCTTTGAGGTCGGCACTCCCTTTTTTCTAATTTTTTCCCAGCCCATGATACTCCTAAGGTACACGGGCTTTCTTGCCCGCATTTCGGCCCGCGTGGCCCGATTACCTACTCCAGCTGTGGACTGCTCCTTGGCCCGCGAACCCGATCCCTAGCCCATTTGAAGCCCCCGTTGTAAAACTGGTACCAGGCCCTTTGTGCGGCCCAAATTTCGCGAGTTCTCAGCCCGGTCCCGGCCGGCGTCCTGTACACCCTGTTTTGAGCGGCCCAATATCGTGTGTAAGGCCCAAATTGCGGACAGCTTGTCCAATCCCTTATTTTAAGCCAATTTTGAGTTCTGGAAGCCCGTTTTTCGTTCCGAATTCGATTTTTAAAAATGTTTATGAAATGAGAAAATTTTGAAAAACATATTTTAACTCCCGAGACTCCATTTTTTTCTCAGAATCCTACTTTTCAAAAATGTGAGAGCTTCAAGTCCACGAAAAATTCGATTAAACCCTTAAGCCTTAATTTTGATTAAGTGTGGGTAATATACTAAATTCGAGAACTCAGATAGATTATTGATAAATTATCTCGCTTAAATGTAGGTGTTTGAGGAGTCGAGCCTCGACCTACGTTCTGCTACTTGTTGTGTTTGACATTCTGGAATAGCATGTGGGTTTATTGAAATATCTATGTCATGAATGATTTATGTTTGCTGGGTGGTGTGATCAATATATGCATGTGAACCATGTAGCCTTCGATGTGAGCTGTCTTGGCCGTCGAACGGTTATCTCCGTAGCTATAGAACGGATCCCGTTGGGGTAATCTCCTCTTTTCGCATGTAAGACCAGGGCAGGGCCCTCGGCCGGCGATAGGCACCTCGTTGTAAGACCAAGGCAAGGGTCTTGGCCGACGGGTGACCTCGATGTAAGACCAAGGCATGGGTCTTGGCCGTTGGGGAATACTCCTACTGTTTGGGCATCGTTGTAAGACAAAGGCAGGGGCCTTGGCATTCGATACGTGGACCAACAGTAGTCTATTGATTAGGTGTGCACATGAGATTTATACTCTGGGATAGGAGATGAGATAGTTGATTGATTCGTATACATGCTGTAATGTCCCGTTTGTTTATGAATTATTTGAAATTAATTATTAGATTTATTATTGCATTATTATTATTATTTCTATTAATTGCCTAATTGTTATTAATTGTCTGGTTATTATATAATATATTGTGTGTAATTTTTATATAAGTTACCAGATTATTTTATTTAATTCCCGGGTTGCCGATTGTTTTATTTTATTGTTTTGGACGTCGTCGATGAACTGAGCCTATTAAATTATTTGTCAAACCCTAAGGAGAACCTGTGATGCCCCATTTTTTATTATTGGATTTTCAGATATTATTTCATTGAGATACTTTCGTCTATTTAATTATTCAGATATTAGTTGAGATATTAAAATATTTCTAGTCTAGCGAGAGCCGATTATTTTAGCCGTCTACAGTGTCAGTTGAATTTATTCTCTCTGACTTCCTAGAAATCTTTGGAGGCCCGTTAATAGCGATGTATTTTTTTTAGCCCGTATAAGCTCTTTTATTTTGGCCATTTTGAGTTGCAGAAGCCATCCATTGATTCCAGTTTTGGCATAATTAATTATTTGATTTGTCAAATAAATCCCTTGCGATTTCTTGGTTGTGGGAGAGTAAAAATCAGAATTGTGAGAACTTACTTTTCAATCTTTATTTACACCACTCATGTCCAAGAGAATGGGAGAAAATATTTACTTTTCATTCCTTAATGTTTGGTTTTATTTATTCTTCTCCCTCCGTATATATAATTCCAACCCTCAGCTCCTCATAACAGTTTTCACGCCCCCATATCGATCAGAAAATCTTTTTCTCCCCACCATCAGATCGCCATTAAAATCCCAGCATCCAATCGCCCCTAAAATCGATTTAATCGTGAGAAAATCCGGCCTCCACATCTCCCAAGAATCCACATCTCCCAATAATTCTTCAATCATCTTCCATCGCGCCATAACCGACGAGCAGCGACCTTCCCCGTCCAGACGCGAGCAGAACCACCGACGAAACTGTTGAGAAAATCTTGTCGGCAATCTTCAACAGCGACGGCCTTTCTTCGGACCATTCCCGTCGGTCAGTGGCAGCGGCAGTCTTTTCTGAGGAGTTCACCACCTAAAGTCGAAAAACACCATAGCCGCCCACCAGGAGTACTCCTCAACCATCACCGGCGAGCTCCAGCCCTGCCAACCTGTCACGAGTTTTCCCATCAACGTGACCCTGTGTTCCGCAAGTCCTCCAGCGAGAACCACCGCGAGACCAACAGCAGTCCGTCAACTCGATCGCACGCAGCAAGCCCCGGCGATTCTCTTTTTCCAATGCTGCTTCTTCGCGTGACCCGTGCTCGTTGTTGGGTCCCGTTTATTGTTGCTCGGCCCCCGCTGATCACTCGCACCACTCTCGACCGAGCCGAAGCTTAGCCGTCGAGCCCCGTCGGTGCATTCATGAAGTCGTTTCAGCCCCGTTTTGATTCTTTCGTACGAACGTTTCCCGAGAACGGTACCTAGGCTCCAACCCCTTCTCGTTTTGATTTCGTGACTTGTGATATTGTGTTAAATTTCTTGCTAAGATGCTGATCATGAGAATTAAGAGTTAAATTCGTGCCTTGGATGTTTTATTGAACCATATATTGAGATTAAATGCAATTTGGATATCAAAGTGATTGCCGTCACTTTGGTTGTTATCGAACTGAGTTTCGAGTAGTATTTTTTGTGGAAATCCGGGATTTAAAGGTATTTGGAGTTGTCCTTGATTTATTGATTTTGGTTTGAGGTCGTTTCGATGTGTATATCATGAGTTATGAATTTTCTAAACCGAGCATGCTGCTGAATCGTAATTAATTCATGTTAAATCGTGTGATTGTCCGAATGCCGTAAAATTTTCTATGTGTGGTCCTGCGATGATTTTGTAAGTCGTGTAAAAGTTTCAAGTCGAAACTCCATCTGTAGCTATTTTAATTAATTAAATCGGTTTCTAGTCAGAATTTTAAAAAACTCATTAAAAATTGTACACATGGATTTTTGAGCTGAAGCTTTGAGGAGTATTTTATTTTATGGTATTCTGTGTAGCTTCAAAATTTTGGATTAAAATTCAAAGTTTAGCTATGTGAACTATTAAACGTCAGATTTTGGCACTGTTTTTGCTTTAATTATTTAAAAATGCTCCCGAATGAATTTAGGGCTGAAACTTGGTGAGATTATGTGTTTTTGTATGCCTTGTTATGTGGTAAAGTTTCAGGTTGATTGGTTGAGCCTAACTTCAGATTCTGAATTTTGTTTATTTTGGAGTCTTAATGCTCGGATATCCGTTGTTTAGGTTCGAGTTGGATTTGATTGATGTTGGCATGATTTATGTATATAACCTGAGGTACTTTGAGTTGTGTTCAGGTCTAGTAGTCACTCCATTGTACCTAACTCGATCAAGGAATCCACGAGTCACTTAGTCGATATGATTTCGGCTAAGTGTATGTGCTTTGTGTGTTGTTTTTGTGTTGGATAGTCGGTTGATAGGCTATCATAATTGTTGTAGGTTCTTCGAGCTGAACTTTTGCCATTATTCCTTCAACCTTGTGTCTGGTTATATCTCGGTGTCCAGGTGGGTTATTCAAAAGTTGTGTATGCCATGAATAATATATGCTTATTTATGCGGGTATGATCAATGTATGCATGTGAACATGTAACCTTCAATGTGAGCTGTACTGGCCGTCGAACAGTTATCCCCGTAATTATAGAACGTACCCTGCGAGGGTAGTCTCCTCTTACCTGTCTAAAGCACTCGGTGCTGACAGCGATGTATTACATGTCTAAAGCACTCGGTGCTGACAGTGATGTATTACCTGTCTAAAGCACTAGGTGCTGACAGTTGAGCCTCCTACAGTCTGGGCATCGTTGTAAGGCCCGAGTGAGGACATTCGATACGTGTATCAGCAGTAGTCTATTGATATAGGTGTGCACATGAGATATCTATGTACTTTGGTTATGAGATGGGATATTTAATGATTATGTTCATACTGCGACCATGCCATTTAATTTCTCGTATATTATTATTTTTCATGTGCATAGTAGTGAGCACTACAGTTCATCGTGCTCACTCCCACCTACTCTTCATGGATGCAGGTTAAGCAGGTGATGGCTGACGAGACAAAAGACGAGTGGTGTTGGTCTTTGACTGACCTCATTTAGTTTATTCTACATGCTAGACTATTTATGTTTATTTATGCATTTACGACTTTGGATTTATGATTTATGACTTTGGACTCTTTTGAACTTTGGATTGGGAGATGTCCCTTATGAATAATTTGGATAACCTTGGGATATATGAAACTGCGGGATTTATGATTTATGATTTATGCAAGTAGATTTATGTTATTTATGTGATTTAGTTAGAGTAGCGCCCTTGATTTATGAAAAGGTTTTGAAAAAAAATTTAAGTTGACTTTTTGAAAAGTCCTTGACTTTCGTCAAATAAAAGTGGGGCGTTACACATGCTGCGACCATACCTGTCTTATCTTAATTATTATTGTTTATTGCATAGTAGTGAGCACTTCCATATGTGCTCACTCCCACCTGTTTCTTCATGGATGCAGGTTAGACAGGTTGCGACACAGCTGAGAGGAGCGAGTGGTGGTCGGTTTATAAGACTAAATCGTTGTTTGTGATGCTTCCGCTTTAATTTGAAACCTTGTTTGATATTATGACTCTGGGATTTTGAACTTTGGTTATTTGGAACATCGTTGGGGAGATGTCCCGTTTGACATGTTATGTTTTGACTTGGAATTTGGAAACCCAGTTTTTGGGTGATTATTGACTCTGGTTGAAACGTTTTGTTAAAGGGTTGAATTCTGGTTTTATTATGTCATTATTATGACCTTATGTGTGAGGATGATTGGGAAACTATATGAGCAACGCCACAAATGTTTGAAAAGAGTTTTGAAAATTTATATTGATTTTTCTAAAAAGCCATGGATTTTCGTTAAATCAAAGTAGGGCATTACACTGTGATATCAGAGTCAGTCTGCGTTTCTGTAGACTGCTATATGTGAAATATGTGAACTCTGTGAAATATTGAATATTGTGCATATGATGTGATTATGACCACTCGCTCTCGTCGTGCCGCGCCAACTCAGGTATGATTACATAAGTGATTTTGAGATGCTTATGTATTAATTGAAATTGATATGATGTGGTAAATCGGGGCTTAGGAGTTTATCTACCTGTCTTAAAAATTGTTGAACTCTAGAGACCTTAGTCTCGTGCCAAATTGTTGTCTTAAATATTGTAGAACTATGGCACCTCGTCCGAGAACTTGCAACCATCAGGCTCAGCAATCTCTCCCCCGTCAGCAGAATCCTTCTCATCAGCAGGTCCCAGTCCAGCAGCAGGCCCCGGATAGGGATCACACTTCCCGGTCTGTGCTTGACTTCCGTAATATGCACCATCCGGTGTTCATTGGGGTTGAGGGCCTCCAAGCTGTGGCTGAATGGCTTCGGCAGTTGGAGCGCATCTTTGACCTCCTATTCACCACCGATGAGGTGAAGATTCGGTGTGCCACTTTTCAGATGACTGGAGATGCGGCCGAGTGGTGGTCTGATTACTGCGATTGCGACCATATGCAGAGAGAGATAATCTGACGTGGGTCCAGATGGTTACTATCATCAGGGAGAAGTTCTACCCAAAGGCTTATCGCTCCTGCATAATGAAGGAATTATGGGATCTTAGTCAGGGACCTCGCCTAGTGGAGGTATACGAGCGAGACTTCACCATGATAAGCGCTTTGCCCCTATGCCAGTTGATACCGATGAGAAGAAGGCGGTCCGCTTCAGAGATTGTCTCCGTCCTGATCTGTGCTACACGTTGACGGGTCACAGAGTCTTGCTATACTCTGTGATGGTCCGTCGAGCTACTGAGTTGGAAGTCTGCCAGAATGCACAGAAGGCAACTGTCCCAGCTTATCAGCCGGCCCCGATGATTCAGTCAGTTACTACTGTTCTTTCCAGCTCTAGTACGGGCAAGAGAAAGGTTGATCCCAGCTGAGACCATCGGAAGGGGAAGCGTGGAGGAAACAACCGATGCAATGACCACCCTGTCGCACAGGGCCAGAAATTGAAGTGCTCTAACTGTGGCCGGCACCATGCAGAAGAGTGTCGGTTCCCTCAGAAGATCTGCTTCAACTGCCAGCATCCCGGGTATTTCATTAGCACGTGCCCGGAACCCCGGAGACATCAACCATTCCAGCAGCAACAGTCCTATCAGCAACACCAGCTTCTGCCGCCACCTCAGCAACAGATTCAGCAGCCAAAGAAGGAGCATCAGCAGGCCCAACCGAGGTTTGGCGAAGGTGGTCGAGCACGGGTATTATGATGGCCCATAATGAAGCCGAGCTGAACCAAGAATGAGCAGTTGATCGAATATCGGACAAGATATGATTAATTGTTTCTTCTTTTGTTAGAATTTCATTTCTCTTAACTTTTGGCAAACCTTGTATATTTTCTTCTGCTTGCAAGACAAGTTTGAAATGTGTTTTGAGACTCCTCTTGGGTATTCAATTTTCGTAATTTAGAAATTTCGCTTGTCTGTTCTTTCCTTGCGTAGAATGATATTTCAGATGGAGCTAAAAAACTTAATTTTCTGTTGATCCTTATATGTTCTCATAAATTTAAGAATCTTGTTTCATGGCAACTTTAAGTCAAGGCGAAAGGTTCAAAAGAGAGAGTAACTTTACAACTCTTGAGAATACCTGGGCCTCGAGATAGGTGACAATCAATTATTCTTTTGCGATTAAATTGAACGATATATCGGGGGATTGTACATGGAAGTCCTTGCATACCAGATCGGGATGAGCTTCGACACAGTTCTAGAAATGTTTTGGGAATAGAAGAAGTCTTTTAAGGAGGGTAGCCAAGGAGTTGTGGAAAGCATCGTGCGTAATCACCACTGGAAGGAGTTACGATTGAAGAGGATGATAATGAAGTTCTGTAAGCCAAGTGACTCATGATGAAATACAAGTACTCTAATGACAAAGGTGGTATACTTAGATACTGGGCTTGGACTAGGGTCGCAACACACTAGTGGATTTCCGATCTTTGTCTACGTATCAACACGGGGAGATGTAACAGCTGATCTAGAATGAACTGTAGCTACTGGCTGCGGGTGGTGCAGGTGTACTACGTGCTGGTGCTGCGCACAGGAATGCCACGCTCGATGATGCATCTCAAGTCGTAGGAAGTGTCGTGCGTAGTGTACCGCATGTAGCGTGTCGTGTTGCCGCATGCTAGGCCAGCCATTCATACCACAGTTTCCAAGTCAGTAGCGTGTAATGCATACCGATTCTGGGAATTTTCACGTGTATTGCAATGACCTAAGTCTCGCTTGGAGGACTAATGAAGTCAAGCAAACTTGGAGGTTTTATTTTTAGGAGTTGTTGTGCTCAATTGCATTGTTGTTACCACGGGAAATGAGGAGCTTTGAGGTAAGATAGAGACGGTAGATAATTGGACGAATTAAAGGAACACGAGTGAGACTCGTAATTCTTGGGACCAACCAGCCACTACCGAAAGTGATTCAAGCTTGCTTAGGACTTACTGCCCAATTAGTTACCGTGCGAGAAGAACTAATGAGTTTGTCGACACTTATAGTCGAAAAAGTCAATATGAGCTAGTCTGAATAAATTTCTCATACATGACTATTGATTCGAGATGTTGCTCGTGTCAGCAAGGTGGAATTGCTGAAGTCGAGAGTCGGGAGTGACTCTATCTGGGTGATCGTGGACCGATTGACGAAGTCTGCCCACTTTTTGCGTGTGAAGACGATGATGAAGGCTAGTGATTATGCCGAGTTTTTCATCAAGGAGATTATTCGAATCCACGGCGTGCCCATGGAGATTGTATCCGATCGAGACCTGAATTTCACGGGTTAATTCTGGAAGAGTTTGCACCGAGCCATGGGGATGAGGTTGGAGTTCAGCACAACCCATTACCCCGAGAGAGATGACCAGTCGGAGCGAACGATCCAGACTTTGGAGGATATTCTAAGGGTTGTGGTCTTGGATCGGAGCCTAACTTGGGAGAGTTTGCTGCCATTGTTCGAGCTGGCCTACAATCATAGTTATCATGCCTCGATCAAGATGGCACCGCACGAGGCTTTGCACGGGCGAAAGGTTCGGACTCCCTTTGTAATGCCCCGTTTAGTTATGGATTTTTCGTGTATTATTTATTAGTTATTATTATGTGAATTAATTTTCTATATTGCTCGACATCATTCCGTTTAGACTTATTATTACTTAATTAGATGTAATCCAATTAATATAATAAGTCGTGTTATTTGATTTATTTTGTTGTCAATCGAATTGATCGGAAATATTTGATATCGCGTTGTATTTCTTTCGGCTCAATAAGAATAATTCTAGCCTTGGTGATTTATTAGATCTCAGCCCAAATGAAGAACATTTTTGGCCCAAATTCTTAAATTTCTTAGCCCAAGCAATTAAGCTTTTCGACCCATGAGTTATTTAATTTTAGTGCAAAATGATTGATTTTTCTAGGCCCAATTTCCTTTTTGGTTCTTTCTTGTCTTGGCCCAATGTGGAGATTAAATCTCATCACGTGCAAAGAACATATTTTTTTTTTTGGTGCAATAAAGGAGGCTACGAAGCCTAAGCTAGAACCGAACGAGGATGAGCAACGCCCAGCCTATCATGCTGCAACCATAAACTCGCACCCGGCAGAGGAGTGTCCAACCGATGAAGTCCACCCGTGCCCTTGGCCACCAACGACGCTAGATAATCCGCCAAGCAATTCGCTTCCCGGTAGCCATGATGAATCACCACTACCCACTGACGACTCAACAGCTCCTTAATGCCCATTACTAACCCACGATGAGGCCCGAGACAAGTAACGTTCTGGACCATGTCGATGATACTCTTGCTATCAACTTCCACTAGCACTTTTCGGGCACCAATATCCCAGGCCAGCAGCAGGCCTTGAAACAATCCCCACAGTTCCGCCCCAATAATGGAACAAAAACCAATATTCATCAGAAAACCATGGACCCAGTTACCATAGTGGTCCCGGATTGTGCCCCCAGTACTCGCCATACCTGTCGAGGGATCGAAGCTTCCATCCGTATTGAGCTTGAGCTCATTCGCCGATGGACAAGTCCAGGAAATGCAACGCGTCTCTCGGAGACCACATGCCCCCACCCCTCGACTGCCCGCTAAAGCACACCTCCCCATATGTACGAAAGAGGCCACCTCACCAATACGTTGGGTGACGGGCACATCGGACCCCTGAAAAATAGTCAAGTTCCTCCACCTCCACAAACGCCATGTTGTAATTTCGAACACCGACATCCAGTCATCACTCACCCGACTCAGCTTGCCATTGAGATTGCTGAAGAGCCAGCCATGAAGATCAAGCGAGAAAAAGTCCTGCCACTGGTCTCTCGGCAGCAACCGTTTCCAGGTAGAGAACGTCGTCGGGCAGTCGCGAAGAGCATGAAGTGTCGACTCACACTCCGCAGAACAGATGGAGCATGTCGTACTTGCCACGAGGTGCCGGCGAAATCGTGACGCGTTCGTGAGCAGGGAATCGCGGGCTGCCAGCCACAAAAAATGCCAAACTCTTTGCGGGCCCACCCATCTCCAAATTATCTTCTATAATCGGTCCTGGCGGCTTGTCGAGGGCTGAACTAACGACAAATACGCAGACTTTGTTGCTAACTTGCCGTTCGTAGAGCGACCCCAGAAGACCTGATCCTCTTCTCCAAAAGAGCACGACGGAGGAACGACCGATATCCGTAGCAAACAAGTGGCCGGCAGTAAATTCTGAAACAGCGGCCAACACCATCCGCCGTCCGGCTGAACAAAGGCTGACACCGTCAGGGATAGCATCGCTTCTGGCTCCGGGGCTATTGCTAATATAATCAATGGCATGTCCGAGTTTAACCACCGGTCCCACCAAAACCGCGCAGTCCGGCCATTGCCCAGCGACCAACGGTTGCCCACAAGCGTGTCTCTCCAAACATCACGGATGGCGCGCAACACCGTCGAACCTTGTGGGAAATCGTAGTCCTCACCCATTTTGTGTGGGGTTAACTTATATTTAGCCTGAAGTAGACGACACCAAAGCTCATGTGGTTCGGAAAGAAAACGCCAAGCTAATTTCATAAGCAGGGCCCGGTTCATTAACCGTTGTTCTTTCATCCCTAGCCCGCCTTCTTCCTTTGGACAACACACCTCCGACCACGAGACGAGGCTAATCTTGCGAGACGAAGTCCTACCTCCCCAAACAAAATTTCGGCACTTTCTTTCTAACTATCACAAACCCCAAATGGCAAGGAAGCCGTTTGCATGGAAAAATACGGTAGAGAGCTCAGTACCGACTGGGCTAGAGTGACCCTACCAAGCAAAGAGAGTGAAGAGGCCTTCCAACCGGCCAGCCTCTTCTCAGCCTTGTCAACAATCTCCACATACATATCTTTGTTCACTCTACTATGTATAATTGGCATCCCAAGGTATTTACCAAGATTATCCATGGCCCGGAACCCCAAACGTTGAGCTAGTGAGGAACGGGTCGCCTCTGGAATATTAGAGGAAAAATATACCTGAGTCTTGGCCTCACTTACCCATAGTCCCGAAGCCTCACAAAACGTCAGAAGCAACAATTTCAAAAAATCCGCCTGTGCCTAACTCGCTTCTATAAACAGAAGTAAATCATCCGCAAACAGTAGGTAAGGGACCGAGACCTATCCCCGCCCCACACTAATGGGCTTCCACTCTTTCTCCTTAACCCGACCAAGTCTTTCCCATTTGAAAAACTGTTGCGATTTTTTTGGGAAAATCATCTTGCACGTTCGTTTGTTCTCTTATATCTCAGTCGATAGTTTTATTCTTCATCAGAATGTTCAAAGCAAAAGAATTTTGTCGCAGCAGGATCCTCTCGCAAATTAAAAAAAAAAAAAAATCTGCATACCTTCTTCTCCGACGAGAGCTCTACTGTCGGCGTCTCTCTGAGCAGCACTCTGGAGATCCCTTCTTCTCCTAACAGCCGCGGTCGTCCATTTCCAGCCGCTGTCCGCCATTGCCAAGCTCTGTTTTCCGGCAACAATCCGTCACAGAAGCTCCATACACCATTGATTCCGGCGATCACTTCCTGCGGCCCCGTTCGTCGCCGTTCATCACGAGTCTCAGCGCTATTCGTTGTGAGGTGTATCTGTTCGTTCACGAGCCGGTCGTGTTCAACAGCCATCCATCGAAGCTTTCCAGTTTTGAGTCCCGTCGTCCCGTTCGTCCAGACCGTTTCCCAATAACTCATAGATTCCTGAAGACTTGTACTCTTTTCGAAACCTTCTCGTTAATTGTTGTTAGGATAATGTAGTTCGTTTACTTTCGTTTACGTTGAATCGTTTGTTGGTTTTTGACTTCGGTCTATTTATCGATTCGTTTGTTGAATTTCAGATAATTATTGTGTGAAATCGTGAATTGGCATGGAACATACTGGAACTCTCGACTTCGTTAAATCGAGTCTGTTTTCTTTCTGATTGCTGCAATTTAATGAAAGAGTCGGAGTCTCGTTGAAACTTCCAGGGTTGTCTCTTTCGTTTATGTGCTGTTCGAGTATATATGTGGTTTCGTTTTTCGACCCGAAGACCCGGTTTTTAATGGATTTTCAAACTCTGGAAAAAGTTATTATATTCTGAAAATTTTATGAGATATTTCGAACCCCGTGCGTACCAAATTGTCGAAACCGTCGCCGGAAGTTGTTCTGTAATCTGTGGAATATTTTTCTGTTCTCAGCAGTATAAATTTTGTTTAATTTCAGCCCGCGACCCCCAAACAATTGTTGTGTTTCACTTTCTTAAATTTTTTGCCGCCTATCTTGTTTTAAATTGTTTAAAGCAGCCCACTTCACCTGCCCTTTCATCCGCCCAGCAGCCCAATTTTTAACGGCCCAAAACAAGCAGCAGGAGGAGAAAGGCGTGCGGGCCGATTTGCCCGCTCTAGCCCACGCGCAGCCCGAAACCTCTCCAGTTCTGTAGCCCGCGTGGGAGCCCGCAGAGCCGCGTCCCTCACCTCCTTCGGCCCGCGAACCCGGTGTTAGCCCGCGCCCTTTTCAGCTGGTAACAGGCCTTGTGGTCGCAGCTCAGGCGTGTTTTTCCTCGGCCCATATGCGCGTGAGGCCCAATGCATGGCAGACTTTGGGCTAGTGTTTGGATAGGCAGTCCAGTTCGATCCTTTGACCCGTTTTGCATACCGGATAGCTTATTTTTCGTGCCGAACCCAATTTTAAAAATTATTTTCAAATGAGAAAATTTGAGAAAAATTATTTTAAGTCCCGTGACTCCAATTTTGGTACTTCGAGTCATATTTTTCGAAAATGTGAGAGTTCCAAGTCCAGGAAAAAAATCCCATTAAAACCCTTAAGCCTTAATTTTGATTAAGTGTGGGTTTTATGTTAAATTCGAGTAAGTGAGATAGATAGGTGATATATTATCTCGCTTAATTATAGGTGTTTGAGGAGCCGAGCCCTCGACCTACTTACCTGCTATTTTAGTGTGATATTCTACCTCAATTTCCAAGTGGGTTTTATTTATAAAATTACTATGCCGTAAATATTATTTTAGTTCTGTTGTAAAGTATGATTAAAGTATGCATGTGAACCATGTAGCCTTCGATGTGAGCCGTGCCGGCCGTCGAACGGTCATCCCCGTAGCTATAGAACGTACCCGATGGGTAGTCTTCTTTACTTATGTATTATGGGAGCCGTAAGACCCGTGGCATGGGCCCTCAGCTGATGATCCTCATTTGTAAGACCAAGGCGTAGGTCTTGGCCGGCGGGGTGGATTACTTCTACTGGCTGGGCATCATTGTAAGACCAAGGCGTAGGTCTTGGCGTTCGAATCGTGTATCAACAGTAGTCTATGCGTAGCACG
>CACSLK010003174.1:17546219-17556606 GCA_902706635.1 Striga hermonthica
CGATAAAGTGCCGTGGTGTGCGCTACGGGCGCTACCATCGGCTTAAGGCCAATCCTCGGCCAAACTTCAATTTCCCTCGACCATTAAAGCTTGAATGATCATAAAATAATACATCATGATCAACTATACCTGACTTATAATGAAGGAAAAACGTGATGAGGTTGGGATGGAGAGCTCGGCCAATGGCCGTGTGCCATTTGCCGCGTGAAGATGGCCTTAGGTGGCCCTTTGGTGCTTACTCACCAACTCAAGGGCTTAGTCATGCCCTAAGGCTCTCTCCACCCTCCATGTATCCCAATAATGATAGCAATGCACGTGAGAATGTGGAAGGCCTTAACTCACGACCCTTAAGCTCGGCTTAGGCGCGCTAAGTGCGTGCTAAGGGCGTGTTACGCGCGTGCTAAGCACCATGTGCTAATGCCACACTTATGACATGCTCATGACTTATTAAAGCTTGCTTAGGGCTAATCTAAACATGATTACCTTAAACATGATTATCCCTAAACTAATCCTCATTAATGTTAATTAATCTTCATTAACATTAAGCTAATCATGATTATCTTTAAGCTAATTATGATTAATTAGCTAAACATGGATTAAGTAAGCAGGGTTTAATGACCATTACTTAATTAATGATGGACGGTGTATCAATGTGAACGCGTCGTTGTATAGGAACGACGACGTTCATATATGGTAACCTTAACCGAATTTATTCGTTTTCGGTTACAACTTGACCTCGGAACTTAATTCGAATATTCTTGACTTAGTCGATTAATCCGAACATTAATATTTCGAATAATTCGTCAACTTGTCTTTTTAATTCCGAACTCATTAACCAATTAAATGAATCAGAATTGAATCTGAAAACTCATTCGGTTATCAACCGAATAACATATCGACTAATAGTCGAACTTGGAATATAACTGGCTGAATCACTCTAACTTGAACATGAACATGACTATTTATTAACAAAGGCTAGCTTAAAATTAAAAGCTAGTATTTTCCTTTATTAATAAAACTCGGGGTATAATAGAGCCTCGTTGAAGATTTTAACAAATGATGGGGCGAACACAAATGCTCGCTGATTTGCAGAAAAAAGGTTGTTGAGAGCAGACAAATGATGGTCGTGGCGCAAGGGATGGTGGTTGTGTAGCATCCTCTTACTTATCTTTCAAAAACTCTAAATTTTTAGACTAATTTGAATTTTAAAAAACTTTCAACTTTTCGAGTACTACAATGAATCCTCTCTTTCTAAACGTGCGGAACTACTTTAATTTAAAAACATGTATGAACTACTTACTTACATAACCATGGGATCTCAAAATGCTCAAGTTTCATCTCAAAGCTCAAATAATATTAAGTCATAAACATGGACTAATACCTCAAGTTCTAAACTCAAAACATCAAATCATCAAGCTCAATAAATAAGTCTAAAAACTAGGTCACATGCATAAGTCTCAATAATTATAAAGAAAACATAAACTGTTCAACATATGACCAACTCCACCGCCCGCGCACCGCCGCCAACTAGATCAACCTAAAAGAGGAAAATGAGGGGAGGGGGTGAGAAAAACACTAGCTTAGTGGGAAAATCACTGCACAGTTATTCAGTCTAATAACAGATACTACACTTGTCATATGTATGTCGTAAACATCTTGCCCGAAGGCCCTGACTGTCAACTTAGAACTTGCATTTGCCGCCGCACGACTTGAGGATACTTTGTTCCATCATACGACTTCATCTTGGAACTTAAATATGCCTGCACAACCTGAGGGTACTTCATACTATCGTACGACGTTATCTTGAAACTTAACTATGCTGTCGTACGGTCTGAGGGTACTTCGTACCGTCATACGACCTGAGGGCGTTCAATTGGATCTTAAATATGTGTTCGCACGACCTGAGGGCACATCATGCCGTCGTACGACCTGAGGGCTTTCAACTAATGCAGAATAGTATCTTTTATTCTTGGAATTAGAATATTTGGTAGTTTAATTAGTATTTTTAATATTTGTTATTTAGGTTTAGTCTTGGTGAACAAGTTATTGTTTAGAGTTTAGGAGCCTTATATAAAAGAGTCTCCCTCTTTTGTTCTTTGTAGTCAATTTTGAATAAAATTATCGTGTTTAAGATAGAAATCTCTTCTCTTAATTCCCAGTCGTACGCTGAGCTAAATCACATACTTTGACTCGTCGGCGCATAAATGATTTTTTTACCGGAGGGGCTGATTACATAACACATCTCCATTATTATCTTCACATAATCATTATGCCCACATAACATAACTCAATCACTATTCTCACATAGCATAATTCAATTCTTATTCTAAAATAACATATCACAAATTTGATACCTTGAAATTAAAAGGGATAAACGTGTAGTAAATCCCCACCTTAATTGCAGAATGTAATGATATGCTCAGAGTGATCTTCGAGGGCTCAACTCTTTGTAATCTTCCATCGGAAGGACAAGAAAAAGGACTCAAGACATAGGGTGAAATGTCTCGGTTGTTGGCAAGGGGCTGAGTTCTTCAGTCAAGTATCATGCTAGACAACTGCTTCATCTCGCCATGGACAACCATCTCTGGGCAGCAACAAAGGCATACACTCAGTTGGTGAACATGGTTGCTCTCGGTAGCTCAAGTGCCCTCAGCTTTGCTAGAAAACCTGGCACGTTCGGTGCTAGTTAGTCGGGGTCTACCTCACTGAAAGTCTGATGTCACGGTCGCTGGAAATTGTGGTTCTTTTGTTGTGGAAAACTTGTTGATTTTTTTTACGTGAACCTTGGGAAGATAATATTACTAGGATTTAAATATGGTGACTTGGGGCATAAGTCAAGGATTGGCTGGTTGCGGTACAAGACCAAGAGGGAAGGAAGATGTGGCCTAGAAAATAGGGAGCTATTAGAAATGAACTTGGACACTCCAGGTTTGAAAAAGAAGGGGGTTTAAGGGTCGGATTTCTTGGTGATATTAGGAGGAAAAAACTAATACTATTCAAATTCGTGCTAAAATACTTAAGTCGAGCTTTTTTTAAAAAATAAAATAAAACCGATCTATACTTTTATTTAAAAAAATGGGCACTAAAACCTACTAACCTTCAAATATCTCGTCCTCGAAAATGCAAGATATACCTTGATCTTGTCTCACTACTGGTTTCTTAGGGGACAAAACGGAGATGTGTGTCCCGGACCTTTACACCAAAAGCAAATGTTTTGCCTTGCGAGACAGATGCCACGATGATTCTAGCCACAACTGGTACACTTGGACGGTCCTCGAAGCGATTGCATCGAGGGTAAAGCTCCACATAAGGCTCATCCCGTACGTCTGGTTGTCTATGTTCATCTTTGGGCTTCTCCCACTTCTTATTGTTCGGGTTAGCCATCGGCTGGACTACTGGGTCCAATAAGTTGTGATTCACAGCGATCTGCTGAGCCCGGTGGACAGTTTCAGCCTAGGATAAGGTGTCATGGTAATACAAGTGAATAATACAAGTGTAAGCGTCCTGGTCCGATTTGAACGGATAGACCTTGGTCCTCGCCGGTAGAACGCCGAAATCCTGCAAACAACTCTCACACCGGGGGTTGTGTCCGGTGAAGAGCCTCCGATGCTTAAGTCAGTATGTGTATGAGTATATTGAAGTGAAGTATGGAAAAATAGAATGAATTCAAGGAGAAAGGCTCACCCCTTTATATAGGGGTGAGATACCTGCCCTAATAGCTGCCCGGATAAGGATGAGCTGGCTGCCCAAGCTGCCCGTCCGTACTCTGACACGCCGCGCACATGTTAGAGGTGGCGCGGGGCGTTGGGAGCTGTCAGAGGTGGTTATCGCTATCATCCAATACATTGTCGACACGTGTCCCCCCTGCACATGGGGTAAATATTCTCCTGGGACTCAGTTAGAGGCTCTTACGCGCGCCCGTGATACACGCGCCCATGACTAGGCCGACTGTTGGTTCCTCGAAGCGATCGACCTGTTGAGGTCGAATAGATTGCCCGATCATGTATCTGGTCGAGCGATGATTTGCTCGATCGTTAGTCTGGTCGTGCGATGGACTGGTCGACCACCTGCCTGGTCGATTCCCTGAATGTTCGATCTTCCCGCCTTTTGGCTTGGCTCCATCTTGGTTTAACCTTCTCGACCGGCCCAGCAGACCGGTTTAGCCTTGTGTATATAATATCCCATATCATCTAGTCCCCCCCACTCTGGTCAAGTCTGAGTAACTCGATCTAAGAGTGAATTGGTATTTATCGACCTCCAGGATGGTTCGTCGTCATATATCGACCGGCTGGCGGGTTTCCCGCTTATCTTTTTAAATAAATTCCCATTAATTGTCAGGCATAAAGTAGTTTGTCCCATATCCTTCCTGTCTCATCTGCTTTCCTGCCACGCGTCGCTTCTGTTCGCGTGTGTCAGGTACTTTAATGATGACGCCCCCTTGCACAACGCGCCCACTTAGAGTACCGTGCAATTTAATGCTTTTCGCCGTGCGATCTAACTTTAATCTAACGGTCTTCATCTTTTCACCTCTTGAACTCCTCAAAGTATAAAATCAACACTTAGCAGATTTTTAGACTTTTTTCACCTCTGCAACTCTCGAATTCCTCTATACCCAAAATTCTTTCTGCAAAAAACCTTCACTGTCTCGGCGATTTCTCCTGCGTTCTTTCAAACTTCCATCTTTCGTTGATCCATGGTTATGAGTAAGTCTCTCCGCCCTTGAATTTGTATTCTTTGTAGTTCTATTTTGTGTATTCTTGGATTTTCAATACTGGGTACCCTTGATCTGTCTGTCGAATTGTTTGTAATTGGCGTGTCTTGTGTTGAATTTGTGCTTGGAATACTTTTGTCTGTCTATTGAATGTTGGGGGTTTTGCTTCTCTTCTGAATTTTTTTGAAATTTCCATCCCTATACCTCCCAGATTCTTCCTCTAGTTTTGGGATTGCTCTCTCCCAGAACCCTAATCTTTCTTCTCCCCTCTTTCTTCCTTGCAGCAGCTTCTTTTTTGATATTGTTCTCTTTGTCTTTGTTTTGATTTTCTTTTCAGACTCTGAGACCTCCTCTGATTCGGTTGAAATACTGCCCTCTGCGCTCGAAGTTGTCCCTCTCTCTATCCTTCGCCCCGGTGACACAGTTCCTACCCGTGTTTTCATAGCCCGCGTCGCTTCTTCAAACTCCGGGGATACCATGGATAACCTTCTTCTCCGCCGTCGTCGACCTGCTCTTGGCGCGTTAGACGTGCCAGAGGAGGACGAGGTTATTTCTCCGCAGCCCACTGCTCCTCCCTCTTCAAATTCTCCGCCCAAGCGGTCCTCGACCAAAAAACCTTCCAAACGACCATCTTCTACCTCTGTTTCTCACCCTTGGTTTAATCCTGAAAAAATCGGCCAACCTTTTGGTTGGGCGTTCATTAGATCTTTCCCCTCCGACAGATATGATCATCCTCCGCAAGATTGTTACCCTTTCTTCGAGATTCAGTTCAAGCTCGGTCTCCATTTTCCTCTAAGTCCTGAGCTACTTCGCATTTGCAAGTGGTTCTCTCTTCCCCTGCATCAACTTCCCCCTAATGCTATCCGTTTCATGAACATTTTCATTATTCTTTGCCATGTCCGTTTGGGTCGGTTCGATCTGAATTTCTTCCACTATTGCTATGGCCCTTCGAAGCAAGGTCGAGGCCTTTACTTGAAAAGCCGTAATGGCGCCCACTTCATAAACGACATTCCTTCTAACCTCCCCAAGTGGAGTGATAAGTTTATTTTTGTTCGACCTAACGCCCCTTTCCCATGGCCTTCCATTCCTTGGATCAAGGAAGTTTCGCGAGAGGCTGCCTCGGCCCCTCCTTCGAACCCTCTCTTCGACCAGCGGATTCACACCTGGAATGCCAAATCTGTTGAGTCTGAAAAACTCCTTGGTGATGAAAATCTTCTCCACTTTTGCGGTCTGCTCACCCATAAAACTCTTTCTCCTCCTACTGAGGAGATTCTCAATCTTCTTCGTATTAACAATGATCCAGGTGATTCTTGATCCATTTGCTCGACTGTTCGTGTGTTTCCTCGTTTTTGTTCTGAATAATTATTACTGATCTCGAGTATACTCTATGTTACGATTTTCCTGCAGAGGCACCCAGTTTCAGCATCCCTCCGAGGAGAACCCCCCTGAAAAAGAAGGCAGGGAGCACCTCTGGCTCAGCCGGGGGCCAGGTCGAGGGATCGACCCATTCTTCGGGATCTCATCCAGAGCCGCAACCGCGGTCGCCTCCATGAGAGACCCCTTTACCCCCGCCCCCACCACCGGGGCCATAGCAACTTCAACAACCACAACCTAAACAGCAACAACAACAGCCTCTACAACACCAGCAACAACAACAGCCAAAACAACAACAACAACAACAACAACAACAACAACAACAACAACAGCAACAACAACAACAACAGCCATCCCCCAAGACCTCGCAGCAGCTACCTTCCAAAACCTCACAACAGCAACCCCCCAAAGACAAATCTGACTCTCAGTCGACCTCCAAGTCGTCGACCACCTCGAAACCTATCGACCAACAGCATAAATCCAGTGATCGCCCAAAAACCGTTGACCACCATCAAAGATCGGACGACCGCTCACAGAAAATCGGTTCTCGGGCTTCCAATCCTAAAGACAACCCTCAAGACCACACCGCTAATAAGTCTTCCGACCCCCACACTTCATCCAAGACCAAAACCCAGGACAAACTGCCTCTTGCCCAACACTCCTCTAAAACCACTTCTGCCGGGTCGACCAAGGCTCTGGTCGAATCCGGCCATCGTGATGGCGCGGAACATGAGGGGGCCTTGGGAAAACGTTCTCGCACCGAGCAGGGCGAAGTAGTTGCCAAGCGAGGGCGCAACAGCTATCTTTCTCCAGATCCGCTCGCCCCGAGGCCGACATCTCTGTTATCCGCCTCTGTGAACAAGGTGGCCAACCGCCTCGAAGGTGCCCTTCTCGAGGATGACCGCAAAAGAGCTGGAGTCACTTTGCCCGAGGTCGGCGACAAGCTCGTGCAGTGGCTCGCTCAAGTATTATTCCTTTCTGACTTTACACTGGTTCTTCTCATTTTGCTTTGTCGATGCGTGTGTTGAATCACTTCATCGTTTCTGTTGACAGGGCTTGGTCGATTTCTTGCCATTGGCCCAGGAGGCCCGAGATAGCTCGGGCAAGTCGATAAAGGGCCTCGAGAACACCATCGGCTGCCTACAAGATAAGAACTCCACCCTTGTGCAGCACAATGCTAAACTCCGCGAGACCCAGACAGAACAAAAGGTCGAGCTCGAAGTCAAGATTAAATCCCTTGACGAAGAACTTACCAAGGGGAATAAGGTACTCGCGGAGAGAGAAGCCGCCCTTGCGGCCAAGGAGCTTGCGTTGGCAGAGAAAGAAGCCGCGCTCAAGGAGAAGGGGGCTGCACTCGAGCAAGAAAGGGTTGCTCGAGTTCAAGCGGAGACCGCTCGAGCTCAGGCGGAAGCTACTCGAGCGCAGGCAGAAACTGCCCGGGCGCAGGCAGAAACTGCTCGAGCTGAGTTGGAGGCTACTTTGGCCAAGGAGAGGGCTTCTCATGCTAACCAATGTAAGTGCTACGTTGATGCTGCAGCTCTTCGAGCCCGGCAAATGATGTGGGGCACAACTACTGGGCAGCTCTTCCTCCGTGAATTTCGCGAGCAAGTGGTGGCCGACTACACGCGGTCACCCCCATTTCTGAAGGAGGTGCAGGACTTTGGGGTGGACTACTTTCAGTTTGCCCTTCAAAAGGCTGGCGAGCAGATCGCCGAGGACGATTTCGAGCAGCTTGACCCCATGGTTATCTGGGAGGCCTTACCCAAGGTCCCTACTAGTTTCCAGGGTGATCCCAGCTTACCGCTCGAGCATGAGTGGTGGTCGGGGCTGCTCGAGAGGACTCTGGCTCGATCGGACACTTTAAAGAAGACTTATGCTCTGCCCGACGACCTTACTCCACCTGCTTCAATGCTTGTCGTGCTGACCGAGTCCATACGCCAACGTCCTCTTAATGAAGGTTGTGACTCGACCGCGGCTCCTCCTCCTTAGATGTAGTTTATGTTTTCTACTTTTTCTGTTTTGAATCTGAACCATGTATTGTGATGAACTTTGTTGTTTTCGTGAAATGGAAGCATTTTGCTTTTTGACTTGTCTTGATCTTCAATAATGTTAGTTGGTAATCTTGATTTGATATCTTCGTTATAACACCTCGTGACCGCTTGAATGATTTATTCTTATTGCTCAAATATATACACATGCCCACCCCTGGGGGTGGTCGAGGCATGCGACCATCCAGCCTCCTGGCCTTAATCATGACGGGTTTTAACTTTTAAACATATGCCCACCCCTGGAGATGGTCGAAACATGCGACCGTCTGGCCTCGTGGCCTTATACATGACGGATTTTGCATTTTTGAACACATGCCCACCCCTGGAGGTGGTTGAAGCATGCGACCATACAGCCTCGTGGCCTTATACATGATGGATTTTGCATTTTTGAACACATGCCCACCCCTGGAGGTGGTCGAAACATGCGACCGTCTGGCCTCGTGGCCTTATACATGACGGATTTTGCATTTTTTAACACATGCCCACCCCCGGAGGTGATCGAAGCATGCGACCATCCAGCCTCGTGGCCTTATACATGATGGATTTTGCATTTTTGAACACATGCCCACCCCTGGAGGTGGTCGAAACATGCGACCGTCCGGCCTCGTGGCCTTATACCTGACGGATTTTGCATTTTTGAACACATGCCCACCCTGGAGGTGATCGAAGCATGCGACCATCCAGCCTCGTGGCCTTATACATGATGGATTTTGCATTTTTGAACATATGCCCACCCCTGGAGGTGGTCGAAACATGCGACCGTCCGGCCTCGTGGCCTTATACATGACAGATTTTGCATTTTTGAACACATGCCCACCCCTGGAGGTGATCGAAGCATGCGACTGTCCAGCCTCATGGTCTTAATCATGACGGGTTTTCTGCACCATTGGACTTCTCTTCTATACCCCTGTTTTCGTGTTCGGTTCTCGATCTTGAAGTTGCGCCCGTCCTAGTGCTCATGCCTTCCTGTTTTCCCACCCGGTTATGTGGTCTCCCTTTGGTCTTCACACTTGCCCACCCCGAGGAATGTTCTAAACAGGAGGTCTTCGACCAACCTGCCCACCCCAAGGAATGTTCTAAACAAGCGACCACCCAGCCCGAGGGCCTTATTCATGGTGGGTTTTGGTCTTCACACTTGCCCACCCCGAGGAATGTTCTAAACAGGAGGTTTTTCGACCAACCTACCCACCCCAAAGAATGTTCTAAACAAGCGACCACCCAGCCCGAGAGCCTTAATCATGGTGGGTTTGGGTCTTCACACTTGCCCACCCCGAGGAATGTTCTAAACAGGAGGTCTTCGACCAGCCTGCCCACCCCAAGGAATGTTCTAAACAAGCGACCACCCAGCCCGAGGGCCTTATTCATGGTGGGTTTTGGTCTTCACACTTGCCCACCCTGAGGAATGTTCTAAACAAGAGGTCTTCGACCAGCCTGCCTGTAACACCCCGCTATTTTACTGAAATCAGAGTACGCATTTTTTGCAAAATTTCTGAATAACTTAATAAAATTTTTAATTTGCAAAAACTGATTCGGAGTGCTACCGTGAAAATCTGACTGAAAAACCGTTAATTTTAAACTGATAATAAAAATGGTTATATAAAGTGTTAACCGACTAATGTCGGATCAAAAACTGAGTTTAAGTACTGAAAGTTTTAGCGGAATAACAGCGTGGCCAAAACCTAACATATATATATCAAAATAAATATCCTGAACAGCTCGTCAGCTCACTCCTCGTCCCCGACCCTGTGACCTGAAAAACATGAAATAAGTGGGGCGTGAGCACTATAACACTGTGCTCCGTGGAAACTCATACTAAAGTAAAACAGTGAAATTAATAACAATATCATGATCCTGGCATATATAACTGAACTGAAACTGAACTGATAACTGATATCTGATACCGGTCTGAATAATCTGATACTGATCTCGTGACATAAGTCACCTGTCTTAAACTGAACATCTGCCGGCATAGCCGGACACCATGTGCACACTCTAGTGGGCAGATTAGGGCTACTAGAACCCAGAATGGACCGGCAACCATTCCGAGCGGATACTGAATATACATAACTCAAACATGGTAGAGTAATTATAATCAATGTAGTACTTAGTCTGAGTCCCCACCTGAACTGCTGAAAATGCAGGTAATGCTGATGCCTGCTCAAACTGAAAAATAATATAAACAATTACTAAGGACTATGCTCAGACTGATAAATTAACTGATTAATTATGTTAAGATGGTCTACTAGACTCAACA
>CACSLK010003174.1:17582343-17595048 GCA_902706635.1 Striga hermonthica
TATATATATATATCATCAAAACAACAAGAAAAATATTTGGTACATATAAATATTTGTATTGGAATTTGCACTCCAATTTCTTTGCTAATAAATGCTTCAACTACAACTATTACCATAAAATAAATATTTTTTTTGTTAATTTCTATATGTATTATTTACCATTCAAACAATATCATAATTATTTGTTACAAATAATTACTTATTTTAGCCATAATCAATTATTGTGAATAGGCATTCAATTTTCCATTAAATATTTTTCTTTTTTTTTTTGCTTTGTGAGTGACATAATTTTTTGTTATAATTGATATTTAATATTATACACAAACTTTTATTATAAATTCTCATTTCAATTAATATCCCACTTATTATTTGTCTCTCTTCCCGTTTGTGACTATGAGTTCCTTTCCTTATATATTATATATTTTCTGATAAAAATAAATTATCAATCTCATTTAATTAACCAATAAAATAATTTTAAAGTAATTTTTTTATCTAAAATCATTTTTTGTTCGTTTGGAACATCAAACACAATATTAATTTTTTCGGTTATATTGAGAAATTTCAAGGTAAAATAGAAAAACTCATAACTAATGTGATATCCACATGTAATATAATAAATAAATATTTTATATAGTTTCTATTTTGATATCTATACTGCGTATATATAAATAAACTTTTAAATTTTTTATATGTTAGTTTATGATTATATGTCGTTTATTTTAACACATAAATGTTCAAATGTTTACATATAATACAGTAGAACCATGTTACATTTGACAAATATACTCTTTTATTGAGCAAAATGAAATTTTAGTCATGCATCCTTAACTTTTCCGTCCTCTTCGAATTAGGTTTTTGATGTTCGTCCCGTATGTTTGAAAAAAAGTCACAAAAAGGCCATTTTCGCAATAAAAATGTCCTTTATATTTTCAAAAAATGTTCCAATTTTGTCCCTTATATAAAAAAATGACCTTTTTGTAACGTTTTTTTGCAAATATACGGGACGAAAATAAAAAATGCAATTCGAAAAGGACAAAAAAGTTAGGGTAGTGAAATATACAGGACTAAAAATGCATTTTACTCACTCTTTTATGATGGAATTTACGTACACGTTAAAAAAATATGTAATCATCTCTTATTAATCTACCATTATATTATGTTATATCTTTATGTTATCTATATATACCTCTATATATATATATATATATATATAAAAGCAAAGCAGCTAGAAAAAATTTTTTTTCCCTCCAAAACTACATTTATTATACTAAAATAAATTTTTTTAACTTCTATGTTATACAACCATAAACATAATTAGTTTTTACAAAAAAAAAAAAAACACTTAATTATGTATATATATTGATTTACTTATTAAATAATTACTCTCATGTTCCCAAAGCTACATTTACTTCACTTTTTTTTAACTTTTATGTAACTCAACCATAAACATAATTAGTTTTTAGAAATAGATATATAATTATAAATGTAATTATTTGTTAAAATTTACTCTCATATTCTCAAGGCCAAGTAATTACACTTTCAATTATGTTGAAGTGGAATACTACATTAATATTTTTTGTCAATAACATGGTTAGTTGTTAAAAATAAACACTTAATTATAAATATAATTATTTATTAAAAATTATTATCCTATTCTCAAAGCCAAATAATCTCATTTCAATTTTGTGGATGGCTACAGTAATTATTTTGGTCTTTTTTTATTTTCAAGGTAAATAGAAGTTCTTTTTTATATACTAGAATTTTTATTATTTTCTTCATAGTACTAACATAGGACACAATCTCATTTAAATAAATATTGAAAAAAGTCATTTTTTTATTTTTTTAATTTAAAAAAAAAAACATATATATATTACTATGGAGTAGTTTGAGAAATATTGCTTTTTATCCAAGACTATTTATTAATCTCACAGCAATTTTATTAATTCCAATGCATGATCTATAATTCAAGACATAATCATGATTATTTTTATAAATAATTACTTAAATATAAATATAATTATTTATTATGAATATTCTAATTTTTAAGGCCAAATAACCAGCCTTTCAATTTTTTGGAGGATTGCACAAATCACTTTTGTCCTTTTTCCATTTTTGATGGGTAAGTGCAAGTTCTTCTTGCACTTATATATATATATATATATATATATATATATATATATATATATATAAAAAAACTTTTTTTATTATTATAAACAATTAACATAATTTCATTTCATAATTATTGGAATCACTTTTAAATGAAAGTGTTTTTTAAAATTATTTTTTTAGAACTCATGACAGTATCTGATTTAGATCATTGTTGGGACAAGAAATCAAAATGAGATAAAATATTTATCTTTAATAAGATACTCTATACTATACAAACTAATTAAATCTTTTTTAGAATTTCTAATTTCATACGTCTTTGGTACTCTGCAAACTTGATGTTTGTTTCACATAGTTATATATAAGTATCACGTCACGTTGATGCACAAACTCAACTTTGATGAATTTTTCATATATTTAACAAAATACGCAATCCTATTTTCTAACTAAAAAAGTTTCTCGATATTCTTTTTAAATACATTTAGGTCAAAAAGTTAAAGGTTAGGTTCACATGAGAAAGAGTCCTAGTAAAAAAAAAATAAGAATACATCGTGACCATTAGATCGAGTGATCTAACGGATAAAAAAATTCAGTATTTATACATTTAATAAGGATATTTTGGACTTTTAATACATCAAATCCACCAGGGCCCCGCCCCCATTTAATGCACCTGTCATCTCCCTTTCTCTCTCTCACCTACCACCAATTAACTCGTTCAAACCCAACCCCCCACTCTCTCTCACTCAAAAACACACACACACATTTTTCGGACACACATTCGCACACACGCACAACACTCACATCAAGTCGCACACATATACACACACAGAAAAGAGTCGCCGCCCGATCTCCACCTGCTCCGCCTCACATCGTCGTTCGACCTCCACTCTTCCTCCGCCCACATCGCCGCCAATCGTACTCTCTCCGACAGATTCCAGCTTCTCTGGGGACCGCGGTTTGTGAAAGCGTGATACGTTGTTGGAATGTCACTTGTGAGTTGTCCCACATTGATTTGATAGGGTAAATAGGCGTAATTTATAAGCCTAGTGGGCTACTCCTCCTACTACCAATTGATTTTGGGATGGAACCCCACTTGGGCTTCATTTGGGTTAACCCTCTTATAGTGCGCTTCACTTGTGTGGGACCGCACTCGATTTGCCCCCGATTTGATATGGCATCAGAGCCAATTTTTTTTCCTCGGGCAATTTTTTGGTTTTCTCCTTGAATTTTGAGGGGTTAATTCCTTTTCAATTAGAGTTATTTGAATTATCTTTGCGAGCTTGAATTTCCTTTTGAGCGGCTTGAATTATCTTTGAATTTTGAGCAGCGATTCTATTTTTTCTTTCTCTGTGGGTGTAATTTTTTTTCAATTGGGTAGTGCCTGCAAATTGTTGAGAGAATGGTTAATTTTTAATTGTTGAGTGCGTTCCCTTTAAAAAAAAATTATATATTTTTCTGGGGTTCAAGCCGCAGCAAAAAAAAATAAAAAAAAAAAGCTTTCTAGCGAGAATTATGGGGATACCGGGTAATGGAGGAACCGCAGCTCACGCCGGGGGACAAGCTGGTCGTGGCGGACGTGGTGACGGACCAGACGTTGTTGGCCTTGTCAATGCCGATAGTGCAGCTATTTCTGGGTTGACTGCTGCCCAATGGGAGTCAATTGTACATCTCGTCACTTTTTCCCGCAACAATACTTCTTTGTCCGACAAGCGAAGTCCTTATGAGTGGATGTTTGATAGTGGTGCTTCACATCATATGACGGGCTATTTGGAATTTTTTTCTGATATTCGGGATATTCCGACTCGGTCTGTGCAGTTACCTAATGGCACGCTCACCACTGCGTGTAAAGCTGGAACTGTTCATCTCGGTTCTCGTATTATTTTATATGATGTTTTGTTCGTTGACAGTCTTCAGTGCAGCTTGATATCTTTATCTCGGTTGTTGGATCAATCTGGTTGTGTTGCTACATTCACTAGTAAATATTGTGCTATTCAGACCTCACTTCGAGGACAATAATTGAAGCAGGTGAACAATTGGGGGGACTCTATTTTTTCCGAGGGGCAATCACTGCCAATGCTTCTCGGGTGTCTTCGGTTATGCAGAACTTGTGGCACCAACGGATGGGTCATCCATCTTCTACTGTTCTTGGTCAATTGCCTTTTGTCAAGTGTCCCTCCTTGGTCTCGAATAAATCTTGTGATGCTTGCTGCCGGGCGAAGCAATCTCGTGATAGCTTTCCTCTTAGTCGCAGCATTAGCAGTTCCATTTTCAGTTTGATTCATTGTGATGTGTGGGGACCTTATAGAGTTCCTGCCTTTAGTGGTGCTCGATATTTTTTGGCTATTGTTGACGACTATTCTCGAGGTACTTGGATTTTCTTATTGCATGACAAATCTTCGGTGTCTTCTACTCTACTGCAATTTTTTTGCTTTCGTTAAAAGGCAATTTGGTGTGTTGGTTAAAACTCTTCGCAGTGACAATGGGACTGAATTTACTCGTATGCGCGATTATTTTCGTCAACAAGGGATTGTTCATGAAACTTCTTGTGTCGGAACTCCTCAAGAAAATGTACGTGCTGAGCGCAAACATCAACATATTCTTAATGTTGCTCGAGCATTACGATTTCAGGCCCATTTACCGATTGAGTTCTGGGGACATTGTGTACTTGCTGCTGGCTATTTGATTAATCGAACACCTACTCCTCTTTTATCCGGCAAGACTCCCTATGAATTATTGTATGGCGAACCTCCCAAGTATGCGCATTTACGTGTTTTTGGCTGTCTGTGTTACGTGCACAATCAGAATAGGGATGGTGACAAGTTTGCAAGTCGGAGTCGTCGATGTGTTTTTGTTGGGTATCCATCTGGCCAAAAGGGGTGGTGTGTTTATGATTTGGACAACCGCACTTTTCTAGTCTTACGTGATGTGAAATTCTGTGAATCAGAGTTCCTTTATTTGACGTCTACTGCTCTTGATACTGCCTCCGCACCAGTGGTTCCATGGCCTGTTGTTTTTGACGACGATGATGATGTGGTGGTTCCCACTACAACGCGTACTGTTGCCACTGGGGGTTCTGAGGTCATTATCGATACGGGGGGTGATCCTTCTCAAGAGGAAGTGCTGGGTCGCGGTCATCGTCTCAAGAGGCCCTCTTCCCGCCTCGCTGATTTTGTCTCTCACACTGTTTGTTCCTCGTCTCCCCACTCTGCCTCCTCCATTGCATCATAATCTAGCACTCCTTATCCTCTTGCACACTATGTTTCTTGTGATTCGTTTTCACCTGCACATCAGTCATTTCTTGCAGCCGTTTCTTCTGCTGTTGAGCCTCGAACCTTTTCTGAGGCTGTTCGAGATAGTCGCTGGTGTTCGGCTATGCAACTGGAGATTCGAGCATTGGAATCGAACCATACATGGGATATTGTTTCTCTTCCTACTGGGAAACACGCGATTGGTTGCAAGTGGATTTATAAGATTAAACATAACTCTGATGGTTCTGTTGAGCGCTACAAGGCGCGTTTGGTTGTCTTGGGCAACCGGCAGGTGGAGGGCATTGACTATCAAGAGACATTTGCACCTGTCGCTAAGATGGTTACTGTGCGGACTTTTCTAGCTGTTGCAGCTGCTCGACATTGGGAGGTTCATCAGATGGACGTGCACAATGCGTTCTTGCATGGAGATCTGTCTGAGGAGGTCTACATGAAACTTCCTCCTGGTTTTCATTCACCTGATCCTGGTAAGGTGTGTCGATTGCGTCGTTCTCTGTATGGTTTGAAGCAAGCTCCTCGTTGTTGGTTCGCTAAGCTTGCTACTGCCCTTAAGCAATATGGTTTTGCGCAGTCTTATTCGGATTATTCTCTATTTATTTTACATCGGGATTCTGTGCATTTACATGTCTTGGTTTATGTTGATGATCTCATCGTCTCTGGGAGCGACCCTGCTGCTATCACTGCCTTTAAAGAGTACCTGGGTCGCTGTTTTCATATGAAGGATTTGGGAGTCCTGAAGTATTTTCTGGGCATTGAGGTTGCTTGGAACACCTCTGGTATTTTTCTATGCTAGAGAAAGTACACTCTTGACATCGTTGTCGAGACAGTCTTGCTTGGCGGGAAGCCGGTTGACTTTCCTATGGAGCAGAATCACCAACTCCCATTAGCCGAGGGACCTGTGCTCTCTGATCCTGAGAAATATCGTCGGTTAGTGGGTCGTTTGATTTATTTTGTTGTGACTCGTCCTGACTTGTCGTATGTTGTGCACATGCTCTCTCAATTTATGCATCAGCCTCGTCAAGCACACTGGTATGCCGCTATTCGTGTGGTCCGATACTTGAAGGGTACGCCGGGCCAGGGTATTCTTCTCCGTTCTGACTGTGATTTGCAGATTTATGGTTGGTGTGACTCTGATTGGGCGACTTGCCCTACTACCCGCCGGTCCCTCACTGGTTGGTTCGTTCAACTTGGCCACTCTCCGATATCGTGGCGTACTAAGAAGCAACACACTGTTGCTCGTTCCTCAGCCGAAGCTGAGTATCGCGCTATGGCGACCCTTACTTGTGAATTGAAGTGGCTACGGGGTCTGCTACGCAGTCTTGGTGTGGTTCATTCACAGCCGATGCGGATTCACTGCGACAGTCAGGCGGCTCTTCACATTGCCGCTAATCCGGTGTTCCATGAGCGAACCATGCACATTGAAGTTGACTGTCATTTTCTTCGTGATGCTCTCGTCCAGGGTCTCATTTCTACTACTCATGTTTATACTCATTCTCAGCTAGCGGACATTTTCACAAAAGCCTTGGGCAAGCGGGAGTTTGATTTCTTCCTTGGCAAGTTGGGCATTCGAAACCCGCATGCTCCAACTTGAGGGGGGGTGTTACCGTGTATATTTATGTAGCATATCTTGTGAATTATTTGAGGAGATATTTTAGGGATAGTTAGTATCTTGTGATTAGTTAGTTTCCTTAGTTAGGATGTAATCTCGGTTATATATATTTTGGCTAATAAGAATTCGAGGATCATCACGTTTGGATGAATAAGTTCCCCAATATTTTCTTTGTCATGGTATCAGAGCGGGCCTAATTTGGGACCTGCTATGAAAAAAAAAAAAAAAAAAAAAAAAGCTACCCGGCCTAGTTGTAGGCGTGGGCTAAAAAATATACCCGGCCTAGTTGGAGGCGTGGGCTGATGAAGGACTCACAAGTGAGGGGGCGTGTTGGAATGTCACTTGTGAGTTGTCCCACATTGATTTGATAGGGTAAATAGGCCTAACTTATAAGCCTAGTAGGCTACTCCTCCTACTACCAATTGGTTTTGGGATGGAACCCCACTTGGGCTTCATTTGGGCTAACCCTCTTATAGTGCGCTTAACTTGTGTGGGACCGCACTCGATTTTCCCCCGATTTGATATACGTCCCAGTGCACACCGCAGGAGAAGTCCACCACCTCGTTTCGCCTACCAACCTTCGTAGACCGCCGTCTCCTCTCGATCTAGTCCTTGTCGCTGGAATCGGACATGGCAGTTTGTGGAGGACGAACTGGACATGACATTTTGTGCGGCCAGAGAATGTGGCGGTGGAGACCGGTGGGATGAGCTCGTCGTCGGACGTCAATCACCGGCATCAGGGACTTACCGTGTCTAAGGCTCCCACCGGAAAGATGTTGGCCATGTATTTGGAAATTTGAGTGTTTTTAGGGACTATTTAGCAATTTTAACAATTTTAGTCATATTACATTTTAGCACATGTACCAAATCTGTAATTTATAAGAGTTATAAAAAAATATTATTTTGTATATACATTTATTATATATAAATATTAAATAAAAATATAAATAATAATAATTTCAATTATAATATTTAGATAAATAATGTAATAACAATTAATATAAAATATAACTAGTATAAAAGAAATCATAATATATTTTTATAATATAAATATATTTTTAATATCTTTCAATTTTTTATATATGAATTTGGATTGCACATTAGTATTTGATCGGATGCACAATAGTGACTGTTAGGGAAACCGTTTAAACTAAAATCATTTTTTCTAATTTTATATGGTCGATAATCTATTGTTACTTTAAAAAAAAAACATATCTACATGTTACTTTGATAGCAATTACATCATTTATTCACACAAACAACAAGTATGCCAACGTACCAAAATTACAGTAATTCGATTTAAAACACTAACAAGTTGCACTTTATAAAACAAAATGTTGCATCTTACAAAATAATATGTTGCACTTTATCTTGATTATCAGATTGCACATTAGACAACGAAACCGACCGAACCTTTACATTTCATTTTGGTTATTTGTTTATTTTTAAAGCGCATATATATATATATATATATACACACACACACAATTTTGTGTAATTCACTTGTCATAAAAAATAGTGTACTTATAATCTTTTAATTAATGTCGTATACATATGACATTATTTTTTAAAGTGCATGACATTATTTTTTCAAAGTGCACATCTACACACAATATTGTGAATCTAATGTGTCATTAATGTGCATAAATAATATTCATTTAATAAAAAAGTGCAATACACAAATAAAAATAGATATGTATAAATTATAAAATAGTCATCTAAAAATGTCAAATTCTTGACTGGTTCGTATATTTAACTTTTTTAGCATTATTTTTTAAAAAGACATTATATGTGATTTGTTGATATAATAAATAATTTCTGTAATAGATAGACTATATCTTTTTTTTTTTTCCTTTAACAAATCACAAATCAATTGATCTGAATTTTTGTCTATATGACATTAATAATTTTCAATTTTATAACGAATGAAATAATAGTTAAGTTCTCATTTTTATTTTATTTTTTTGTCCTTAAAAAACTTTGCACAAATGTTCTATTTATGTTTTTTTTTCTCTCTCTCTTCTCACTCGCTTTAAAATTCATGGATTTCTCTCAAGATTTAATAAAAATAGCTTAAGCTCAAATCTTCAACATAATATTTTAGTATCTATCACATCAAAAGACACAGACATGCTAACGTATCAAAAGTTCATTATTGCACCGTATATATCAGTATGTTGTACTTATACAACAGTACATTGCACCTAATAACACGACATTGCACCTTAAAACGACACGCTACATCTACCAAAATTGCAGTAATTATGAAAATCAATCAAATAATATTAATTGGATAAAGGTCGGATTTAGTTTTTTTAATTTAATAAACAAAACAACAAAGTATGTTGAACTATATGAAAAAAATTACCGAATTTTTTTATTTATATTTTTTATGAAAAATAATAATATTTGTTATATCTGTATTTTTATATATTGCAATTGCACTTTAGGGTTATATGGGTTCCACGCAAATACTTAACAGATTGCACAAAATCGAACGAGATGAACAAATAGAAATTTAGTATGACATTTTGTATTTGGGGTCAATTATTATTATTATTATTTGTTTTTGAGGGTGGCATAAAATTAGTCAAATTGGAATTTAGTTAATCGAAAGTAGTCTCATATGTTAGAATTGATTAATTTTTGAAGGATTTTTTTTTTTAGCTGAAGACGTTCATAAAATTACAAGTGATACAACAACTTTAGAGAAAAAATATCCTCAATTTTCCAAAACAAAACAAATTCTTCAAAAGAGAATAGATGAAGCCTAATTATTAAAATAATAATTATATTTTTAGTAATTACACATTTAACCCATGTCCTCAATTGTAATATATTAAAATAAAAATTTGAATAATTGCAATCAAGTCCCTACGTCTAATCAAATTCTCAAAACACACCCATGTCCACCCACCACTTGCTGCCATATCTCACAACTCACAAATGTTAGCAGTCGACATCGACCGGTGACGTGAGATGTCGACTTTCACCGGGAACCTGACCGGAGAACGAAAAAAACGACTAAAACTTTCGCCTCCTTGAAGTGGCGGAGGGCTGATGCTTCGACGGTGGCGGTGTGAACAGGAGGTAGACGGCAATGTCGGTAATGGCTGGCGGACGAGGGCTGAGACTTCAATTGACAGGCATGAAGATTGGGCAGAGCCGACGACGACCGTCATGGTAGCGCAACCTTTTTCTGGCAAACGGTTGTAGATCCAGATGTGGAATCTCTGCCAGATGCGCCGACAAGGCAGTGGCGCCAGGCGGGGGTTTTGGCGACGGGCTGGCGGTGTGTATATTGTGTGTGTGTATGTGTGTGTGTGTGTTTGTGTGTGTGTGTAGTGTTTGTTTGTGTGTGTGTGCAGCCTGTGTCTGTGTGTGTGTGCGGCGTGTGTGGGTGAGTGTGTGTTTTAGGTGTAGTGTGAGTGAGAGAAATAGTGGTAGTGATGTTAGTGGTGGGCCCATAGGTAAATATATAATGTCTTTTTTACTCTTAATTAATGGTCAAATGTGTATATTTGACCACATATATACACTAATTTACAAAAATGCCATCACATGTTTGACTAGCATATTTAATATTTGGACTTGATCATGACCATTATTATGTTGCATTCAATGGTACAAATTCATTCTTATTTCTTTCACTATCTACCATTCTCATATGATCCCTTCTCTCTCTCTCTCTCTCTCTCTCTCTCTCTTTCTCTCTCTCTCTCTCTCTCTCTCTCTCTCTCTTTATATATATATATATATAATTATTGGAAACAATTTTAAATGAAAGTGTTTTTTCAAATTATTTTTTTTGAATCTCATGACAGTATCTCATTTAGATCATTGTTAGGACAAGAAATCAAAATGAGATAAAACATTTATCTTTAATATGATACTCTACAAAATACAAACTAATTGAATCTTTTTTAGAATTTCTAATTTCATACGTCTTTGGCACTCTGCAAACTTGATGTTTGTTTCACAATAGTTATATATAAGTATCATGTCACGTTGATGCACGAACTCAACTTTGATGAATTTTTAATACATTTAACAAAATACGCAATCCTATTTTCTAATTAAAAAATTTTCTCCATATTTTTTTAAATACATTTAGGTCAAAAAGTTAATCAAAGCATCTATAAATCAAATAGGCTAATTGAAATTTGGGCGAGTTTAACTTTTAATTTGATTTAAGCCTCTCCTTATCAATTGTAAAAATGTTAAATAAAATTGTAGATATTAGGTTATGTAAATATATATTTATATATATATATATATCTTTTCAAAAATTAAGAAAATCATTTCTTTAATTCTTTATACGAGTATAATTTTAGTAACATTAGATGATGCCAAAATAATGAACATATTCAACGATAACACATCCAAAGAACACCAGTTTAATAGATCTTAGTTTTTAAAATACGAGTTTATGTTTTTTGTTATAAATGCGAGGACGCATATAGAAGATAAAAAGTACAAAAAAAAGGTGAATATAAAGATGAAATTCATTTTAATTTATGGAAATAATTTATTTAAATTGACAATCGTTTACTTTCTCATAATTTAAAATTTATTTTTAATTTTAAGTAAAAATCTTGCAAGTGTAAGAAAACACAGAGGACCAATGATGGTGTGTTTTTCATAGAGAAAAAAGAAATGAGAATTAATGAAATATATGTGGGTGTGTTGTATGGTGAAATGTTGTGTATTCAGGTAGATTTAAGATTTTATGTTAGACTCAAATTTATGTAAAAGATAATTAAAAATCAATTATATACAAAATTTAATTCTTTAATTTTTATTTTTATTTTTGTGTGTGTGAATTAGATATATTACATCAACTCGAATTAAGTAACTCATCATCATCTTCTATTAGTCTTTCTAGAGTTGGATAATTCGAGTAATATTGTTCAAACTATCGGACATATAAAGGGTATAAATAAGAAGTAAGGGTATAATATCCAAGTTTTGGACTGAACCAAAAATGATGTTTTTTAAAGTGAAGGTATAATATCCAAGTTTGTGGTAATTATAAAAAATAGTGTTTTATTAACGTGAATAAATAATGTATTAACTCACTTAGGCTTAGTGTAACTAAATTTATGGAAAAAAGTTAAATCAAGATAAAAAAAAATTATTGTCTGAAAATAATATAATTTGTCTTTAAGAGTAAATAAAACATAGAAAGTTGCATTTATTATTATTGAATGTTATTATAGATGAAATACATAAACTTATTGACGAGAACATTATGTTAGGGAAAATTTAATTTATATTTTCACTTACTAAATATTGGTTTAAATTTTTAAAAAATAAGTGTTTTTTTTATTTGTAGTAGAATAATAGTCTTTTTAAAACATAATAACATCATCTCTAACTTTTTTAGTTAGAAAAAATTGAATAAAACTTCACAATGTGTTAGGACTAAGAGGGTGAATTGAGAACTAATATTTATAAATATTCTTCAAAATGTAAAATACCATGCAAGTTATTTTTTGGAACTAAATTGACAGGCTTTAAAATTTATAATTTATAAACATTATATTTAAAGGAAAACATAGTATGATTCGAAAATAACATGGAGATCAAGAAAGATGAAGATTGATAGAGACTTTTCATTTTTAAAATGAAACAATACCATTACTGCTTTTCTTCACAATATTCAAGAGTTTCTCATTTCATGAATGAATAGAATATTTACACTCTGCTGAATATATATATATG
>CACSLK010003174.1:17622841-17633494 GCA_902706635.1 Striga hermonthica
TATAAATTAAGTACACGTAGGAAAAAAAAAACCTCCAAAAATATAATTATTATCTACAAATAAATTTGATCAATTCTAACTATGATATATCATTAAAACAATGAGTATAATTATTTGTTTCAGTAAATAATTAAGTTCATACATAATTATGCATTAGGACTTGCACTCCGATATTCATAGCTTTGGAATAAATTTGTTAAATCTTATGTGGATAATTCAAACAATAAAAATAAATATTTGTACTACTGCTTAATTCAAAAACAACATATTTATCAGTATAGGTTAATTTATGTATAAATATATTATGATATTATTATAATCTAATAATATGGATTACAAATAATATACTTTAATAAAAAAATATCAACGGTTTACCACATAATAAATTAACTATGTTTATTATTGATGATATTTCTCAAATATCTAAATTTCGATAATAATGTAATTTATTTAATGCAAAAGGATTTTTTTTAATAATGAAATAGTATCACCTACGGTTATTGGGGATGGACTTGCATATCCATATGAAATATCTCGAAAATAGTGAATAACCTTTACTTGTACAAAAAAAATATCTGAATTTAGGTTCCTTTCACCAATATCAACCAAGAATATGAAAAAAAAAAATGAAAGTAAAGGAGGGAAAAAAAAGAAAACATAGAATTCGATCATGACATTAAAATTTGATTGTATTTATGGGTGAAATATACATAGGTATGTCACATATGATATTCTGAAAAATTGAAAACAAAATATCTACTTACAAAAGAGAGAGTTACATGATTTCAAAGAGGTATAACTCATGTTTTTAATTGTGAAGAATGAATGTAAAATTTGTAATGTTTTTGTGTGATTGGAGGTAGATAAAAAATACAAAGTTTTTTTTTGTTTATTTTTAGTTGGTATAATTTATTTATTTATTTGTCCAAATCTTAAAGAGGCTATCTAAACATATGTACATAAATTTTGCCATCATTTTAATTTCTTTAGTGGTCTGTAGTTTATAACTATAATTTATGAAAAGAAAGTATAATAACAAATTAATTTATTGTTAAGTTTTCTATTCGTGTGTGTGTATATATATATCGTCTTTATCATAATATTATGATAAATAAAGTTTCGCACAATATACTACAAACACAACGATTGTTTTCTTTTTAATCGTATATCACGAGCTTTGGTTTTACATTTTATTGTTTTAGAGTTATATAATACAATTTAAATTTTTATTCTTATTATTTTACAAGAATTCTATCAGCATATATTTAATAAGTTAAATTATAATTATCATAAATTTAATGCAAAATAAATGTTGGCTATTGATATAAGCATCGACGGTGATAATCTTGATTGTTACCTTAATATAACCTAAGATTATAAAGAAACAAAAATCTTCAACTTTTAGATGTACATTTACTGTCACAGTTTATATACAAAATAAAAATTAGACAATTTAGAGTTTGAAATCGAAATTCAGTTTCATTTACGGGTAAAAGATAGACTAATATTGTAGAATAATATTGTGAAAGATAAAAAATTAAGAAATGATAACAAAAAGAGTGAGAATATTTCAACCATAAGAGAAAGAAAGAGTGACAATATGGTTTTGACCGTGACGACTAAATAAGACAATAAATATTTATCATCCAATTATTTAGTGGAATTTTTGTTATATATGAGGTGTTTTATATTGGTTTTTGTTCTAATTGATTGAATAATTTGAGCCCAAAATACATAGATTGTTAAATTTATTTTAGTTTTAGTTGATATCAGGTCATTTAAAAGTTTGTGACTGGAGTGACTTTATACATTTTTAATTCTTTATTGATCAATTATGAAACTATTTTTTTTATGAATATAAATAACATATTTCGTTAATTATTGTCAATTATTTGTTATTATAATATTTTTTAAGAGAATGACAATAATATATTACTGCTACTAAATTGTTGCAATAAACAAATTTAATGCATCAACTACTCTTTTTCTTATCTTTTATAATAAATATTTGTTTTATCAAAATGAATTTTTACTCTTTTTATAATTTATATAATACAGTTTAAATGTATTTTTTTATTAATGTACATTTTTAAAAATTATATTTTTGCACATACATGTAAAAATAAGTAATTTGTTAATGACGTGAACATAAATAATTATTGGCATGTTTGTAACTTTACAAAAAGTGATTTATCGTGCACGTCGTTATGATCACCATCAGACTTATTTTGCAAACAAATGAATTCTTGAATTTATTTTTTCAATTAGAAAAAAAGTGGAAAAATATAGTGACCAAAATTGAGTTATTTTTGTATTTTTTTCTTAAGTACATTTTTATAGTTTCAAATGACTCATATTTGTGCATAGTTATTTGAATTATTCTTTACCAGATTATCTATAGAATATAAATAATGTCTTTATTCATTCAAAAAGAATAAAAATTATGTTATTATCGAAATATTTTTGGAAAATAGTTCAAGAAGTGTCATTAATGTGACAAATACCCTTTTCTGTCAAATGTTACTAATATTTTTCTAAGTAAAATAAATTTAATTTGAAGATAATATATATATATATATATATATTATGATATTTTGTAGTCACAATCAATTATATGTTGTTATAGAGTCACGAATCCCTATTGTTTGATTATTGTTATTTATGATGATAATGGTGATAATAGATATAATTCATCCGCTGCTAATATTATATTTCAGAAATAATTTAAATTATAAATAATATTTAATCTACGTCATTTTTAACATCAAACCGTGCAACACGCGGGTGACGTACTAGTTTAAAAAAAATGACGGCAAACGTGATAAAATTATGGACGTCAAATTGAGCCGGCGTATTTAGTTGGGACAATGATATGTTTACAAAGTTGGTTGACAAACTTTGTTGACAAAGTAAAGTGCATGGTTAAGATGAAGCATAAATCAATGGTTAAGATTTGTCTTGATCTTAATTTATTTTCTTTTTGTCTTTTGAATAAAGTATAACAAATAGAATGTCCAAAACACCCTTGTTTTAAACAACGAATGTTCTTACGCTATCTGCTGTGATTTTTATCCTGATGTTAACTGTCTTAACATTCTGGATAAATTATCTATTCTATCTGACATATCAGCTAGAGAACGTTTTTCTGAAACTGATAATCTACTTGATTCTCCTATAATCAAAGAATTTTCTTTAATCTGCATAGGATTTTTATTTCCTATCAAGGTTTTTCCTTTAGCTATATCAATAGCCCAGTGTTCTTCTAGAGGTGCTAACTCACATAAGGTTTTTTTCTTCTACTGAACCAATATCCGAGAAGATATCTTCTAATTCAATATAAGATTTTTTTCTATAATATACTGTGATGACTATTAGTTAGAGCATAGCTTATAACATATGTAACACTAAAAAGACTTTATCTCCAGGGTTCATTAAATTTTCTCTTTCAAAGTGGTGAATGAAAGATAATGTTCTATCTAAATTTGCAGTTTGAATAGACATGCCAAATTTAGGATAAACTATGAAAATAAACTTACCATAAGCAAGGTTTCCCCTTGCTGCTCCTAAGATACAGTCTTTTCTGTCATTAATTCTATCATCGATTAATGTCATTTTTATAGGAGTATCAATCCCTTCTTGAAATTCAGCTTTAAGCAAATTTTTTATGCTCCTAGATGAATTGTTGAAATTTTATTTCTTATAATAGATGGAATTTTCTCCAAATTTTTTCGTATTTCTGCTTTAGTAATTAAAGGCAGGTATACGGTTCCTTTAACATCTCTTATGCCTACATGCAATTCTTGCATATTGACAAAATAGAAAATTTTATTTTTTCTTTTTAAGAAATTTAACATTGGAATGTTAAAGATTTCTTCTTTTTTGAGATTTAACTTTGATTTTGAATCTTAGTTAAAACATCATGCTTTATTGCTAAACTGACTTTAAATCCTTTTTCATTTTCATTAAATGAAAATTATGAAATATCACTATTAGAACATAGATCTTGTTCTATATTATTGTTTTCTTTATCTGTATTGGAATTCATATTCCAAACAGGTTTTTTCTTTGATACCAGGCTCTGATACCAATATTTTTAGACGGGCTGATTTCCGTGCGGAATTTATACAAGTTATCAAGATTTTTAGACGGGCTGATTCCCATGCGGAATTTATACAAGTTATCTGAGTAACTCATTTTAACTCATAAGAACTGAGCTTTGCTGTTGTGCTTTCTTTATAGACTTTTTTAATGCAAGAATGAAAGAGACCATTCTGTTGAAATTATCAATATAAGTTCTCATGGTTGCTAATTTTATTTCTACAGATGCAGAACTATAGGCTTGCATATAATTATTCAATTTTTGCTCTTCTTCTTTTAGATCAGCTGTTAATTGAACTATTTGCTTTTTTAGTGCTTTGAGACAGTTTGTTTCTGAAATCACTACTCTTATCGGCAGATGCCAAAAATCATCGTTTTCCATAGTAAAGTAGAGTTTTAATACTCAAGCAAAATCTATGAACTAGGCAGCCCCTAAAAGAGATGCTTGTTTTTCTGCTTTCTTAATTGCCTTCTGAGCAGAAACAATTCTAGCCATCCTATACGTGAAACTTGTTGGCAAGTGCCAAAAGTCATAATTTCTTGAAGAAATTATTTCTATCTAAATATTTGTTTTAATTTTTGGTTTTGAAGACCTTTTAGTAATTTTGAAATTCTTTTCTTGGAAAATTAGAAGTCCTCTCTTAGAAACTTTAAACTGCTTCTCAGAGAGCTATCTAGGATGTAATTATAACATTCAAACCAACTTCTTGTAAAATGTTTAATAGTTTGGATAAATTTCATACCTCTGTGTTTGTTTTTAAATCTTTGTGTCTGAATGATCGACTCTAAGCCTGTGCCACAGGTACTATTTTCCCCTCTGGTACTTATTCCCTTTGGTTAGCAAGTCGGCCTCCAGGATATGATCTTTAATACAAGTTCAAACAAACTGGATATTTTACTCAAATTCAAACATTTTACAAGAGTCCTGATATGAATATTAGTTAATCATCCAAGCCTCAGATTACAATCTTAAGTTCTTAAGAAGGAACCTTTCACTACTCACACATGATCAAAAAAAACTTCAAACTAGACTTTGGGCTAATTTTCTGATGTCCCTTATTGAAAATGTAACTCATCCTTTTATAGACTAAGGAATGAGAATCAATACAGAATGTTTTACGTCATTCCTGGCGTGGAATCTCCTTTTGCACGCACTTCACCGAGAAGCTTTTGGCCTTATTGCTTTTCCAGACCTACCCCATTACTCCCTCAATTATTTTCCTTTTGAGCTGGCTGAAGTAGACGTTGTCGGGGAATCTTCATTTTTTGACTCATTTTTCAGAGTGGTAGGTTCCACCTTAGATGTTGATAGGCAGCTTGGACAACTGTAAACACTTCCTCGTGCTTCTCTTATCTTTTTGATTTTGTCACAGATTTTTGGATGATGATAATCTTGCAGAAGATTTTTCTGGAATACAATTATTTTCTTCTCATCATCACTGTCATTGGCTTCAGGGCTTTTGAATATATCAAATAGTATCTGTCTTGATAATTGACGAACACTTTATCATCTGTGTTGAATTCCATGGATTTTTAGAGAAGGAGTTCATAACGATTTAGTCCAATTTGATTCAGATTGATCTCTTTGAATTGTTTTATTTCTGGCTTAATAAATTTTTCACCAGAACTAATCCCTATCATTATTAGATATTTGGCCGGGATAACTTTATCATTAATCCAGATGGGTATCGAACTAGTGATTTTTAGGAATATGTCCTTTTCTCCGTGAACACATTTTTTCTTGTATTGCTTGATTGACCTACGAACGTTTTGAGGTAATTCCTGTAGTTCTTTCAAAGTCTGGCTGGGATATATGGTTTTTACCATCCCATATTCAAACGCCTCGATTACCATTTCTGGATTTGCGTTTTTTATAAAATTGAAGAATCTTAAGTCCTTTCCATTTGTCGTGAAGTATTTATCCGTAAGGATTTCTGCTTCACCACAGTTTTGGGCCAGGTTAATCCAATATTCGAGACCCTCTTTTGGAAGTTGAACCGGAATGACCTGTTCTTCTTGTTGGGCTTCTTGTTTCTTGGGAAGTTTAGGAAGTTTTCCAAGAGTTTGGAGCCTTTCCTGGTTTCTGGGCTTTTTTAAGGCCGCAGTAAATGTGTTAGGTTGAAGTCCATCTGCTGTGCAAATTAGCTCAAGGGGAGCTATTACATTTATTCTCGAGTACTGATCTGCTGCAATACGAGCCTCAAAGAAACTTTTGTATTTCTTGTGTGAAACACCAGAATGTAGCTTTTTTTTTTATAATCTCCCAGTCTTGATAGATACCTGCATTTGGGCCATTGAACACGACATAATATGTTGTGTCTCTTTTATTTGGGATTTGAATTCCCTTATCACTATCAAGTGATTTTATATGTTTAGGAACAGAGGTTCCACCATTCGGTCTGAGGTTTAAACCATTAGAATTATCCGACGTTGTAGGTAATTTAATACCTATTGCCGCTTTTAGCAAGTTGCTAGCTATTAACGGATTTGATGAGTCTTTACCAGTAGCCATTTGCTCTGGACTAGTTTCACCTTCAAGATCTATAAAATCTGGAGGAGATGAAATTTCCTCTTTTTGTTCACAAGCTAGGCTTGTTACATTACTCGTTTGTTCCATTAATGGAATAGAGACAGTAGAATCTCTTTTTTGTTCAGCTTTAAAAAAGCTTACATACTTAATTTTGGCGCGAACCAATTCAAGTTCTTGGACTAGAAGTCCTTCTTGCAACTGAAGTTGTTGTAATTCATCCTTTATACATGATTCTTTATCAAGCATAAATCATGCCTGGGAAGCAACTCCCTATTGTCATCGCCTGTGACTGATTATGTGCTCTGTTGAGCCTTAATCCTGTAAACATTTTATTACCGCAAAATATTCCTTTTCAATAGAGTGATAATTCTTTTCAGCAGAATTAAAACTTCCTGAAGCATATCGACATATATATTATAGATAATACTTTTAAAACACCACCCCAGTATGCATTTGATGCATCTGTTTCAATAATCAACTGATCATCTGTTTTTGGAAAATACAATAAAGGAAAATTGGTTATATTTTTCTTTATTTTCTGCATGTAATTAGTATCATTTTCTGACCAATGCCATTTTTGGTCTTCCTTTAATTTAGCTTGTAAAAGAGCTCTTATACTAGCCAATTTAGGAATATAATATGAAGCGTAAGTTAATACACCTAAAAAGCGCATTAACTGTTTCTTATCTTCAAGTTTATTTGGGAACTTATGGATATGTTCCAAAATATGATTTTGAGGTTTGTGAAAACCTTCTTCAATTGTTAATCCTAAAAGTTAAATTTTAGTTTTAAACAATTGAGTTTTCTTTTCAGACAGGATTATTCCTAACCTATCACATTCTTTCAGAACTACTGCAACTTGCATATAGTGCTCTTGTTCTGTGTCACTGAAGATGAGAATATCATCGACATATACACAACATAATTTTTCAAACTTTCTGAATGCATTATTCATATGTCTTTGAAAAATTGATGGAGCTTGTTTCAAACCAAAAGGTACTACCACAAACTGGTAATGTCCTAGTGGGCATGTAAAAACTGTTAGTAATTTGGATTCCTTGTCTAAAAGGACTTGCCAAAAACTTGATTTACAAAGATGTAAATATTGTTTTTCCTTTTAATAAAGATAATAGTTCATCTTTATTTGGTAAATTATGACCATCACCAATTGTTTTCTTATTAACCTCTCGACAATCAATAACAATTCTTAGTTTTGAAGTTCCTTTTTTATCTACCAAAAATACTGGTGATTTATGAGGTGACTTACTAAAAATGATGACTTTCATGTCAAGCATTTCTCGAACCTGTTGATTAAGTTCTTCTCTATCTTTAGGTGTATAGCTCATTGCTTTCACCACAATTTCGGTTTTAGGATCTTTCAATTTGATAGAAGCCTTCATCCAATACTTGGTCTTATTAGGATCAAGTGGATTTTCTGCACAAACTTTTTTCCATAATTTCTCTATTATAGAAATTTTTTGTTGATTAAGGACAAAAATGTTCATTTTCTTTCCTAAACTCTAATAACCTCTTTCCCTTCTCTTTAAGAAGTGATATTTTAACCGTAGTAATTTGAACTGGTTCAGGTTTTTTAGATTTAGATTTCTTCTTCATGGAATCTAAATATCATGGATTTCTAACCCTGTATGCCATTCTCAATTTCCCTATGTGTACAGGTTGATTATTTTTTGTGAAAATTATCCTATCATTGTATTGAACAAAAGGTTCATACAATTGACAGAAATTATTTCCTAGAATAAAATTCATTCCAGATTCTTGTTGATAAACAGTTGGAATATGAAATATTTCTCCTGCTATCATTATATTTAAATTTTTACAAACTTTATTTATTAAGATTGAACTTCCATCTGCAATATTTACTTGCAGTGTTCTGGAAGCATTTTCCCAATGTTCTTCAGGAATAATATGTTTTGAAGATAAACAAAGGCTAGCACCTGTATCCACAAAACAATGTATTTCCATTTGTTTATAACCTACGAATTTCAATTTACCTTTTATGTATATTGAATTCGGGTTTGTAATACTGATGAGGTTATCCCCACTCTGTATCACTGTTTTCTGTACTTGATGTTCCTGAAGAGGATTCATCTTCTAATTTTTCCAGTATATAGAATTCTTCAATATCTGAATATTCTTCTTCAATTGGTTCAAGACCAAATGATTCTGCAATCTGAAGAAATTTTACTTTCTCAGGTTTTTGTCGGTTAGGGCACTCGTTTGCATAGTGACCTTCTATGTTACAGATCCAACATCTGCAATTCTTTTTCCCTTTTGGACAAAAGTTTTTCTTAGGTTGAAACTTCTGTTTCTTCCTAAAATATTTACCAGGTTTAAAAGTTTTTCTCTTTTTTCTTTTCTCGTACTTATACTTTCTTAAGTATTTTTTCTTTGATTTTCTTTTATATGGTTTACAACCATAGTCTGTAGATTTCTCAGAAATTTTAGAACAACAATTTTTGTTGAACTTCATCATTTGTTTTTGCTTGGTAGTAGCATTACAAATTTTTTCAATTTCCTTTCTTACGAGTCTTTTGGCATAACCAAAACTATACTTCATAAGATTTTCAGCTGTTTCATATTTCTTTGAAGCATCATTTCCTACAATAAGAATTTTTGCTAAATACATTTTAATGTATTCAGGATGTTCTCCAAAATCTATTTTGAAAAGATTCTTTTCAAAATCACAATTGAATTCATTAATATAGCAAATATCACAAAGAGTCAGATTGTTTAATCTTACCTTTGCTTTAGATTGTTCTATAAGTTTTTCATTTTCTGCATTTGATACTCGATCAATGCCCAAAAACAAAGTATATAGACTATTCAGAATGCTTTCAAGCATAACTGCAGGGTCTACATTTTGAGTATCCCATTGAACTCTTTTTATAAAATTTTGTGCATTTCCAAGCATTCTATGCTCAACAAGTGCTAACACAAGTTGTGCTATGTTGAAAGCACTGGGATTAAGATTAATTACAAGACTCATTTCCATTCCCCATTTATCAATTAATTTATTAATTGTTTCAGGTCTCTTACAGTCTAAATCTTGGATTGAGGCTGTATGTACTTCTCCAGCAATACCAGGAATATCGGTATTGTTGTTAGATGACCTGGGTGGCCTAGGAGTTACTGATGGTTTTCTTTCAAATTCATCAGTATTCATGTCTTGATCATTTTTTGTTCTAGATGATTCTGGTCTCTCTATTCTAAAATTTTCTTTCAGAAGTTCTTCCTCATCATTGAAGTTTATTTCTGATTCTGACTGAGTGTCAGTTTCAATTTCTTCTATTTGATAAAATTGATCATTTTCATCAAGTTTTAACAATTTTTTCATTTCAGAATTTAATTCTAAATCTGAATTACATTGTTCCTCATTCATTTCTAAGAAACGAATTGTATGTTCAAGCTGGATAGCTTGTTTTTCATTCAAATCTAAATTGATTAGATTCCAGAGATTTTTCTCAAGTTTTTCTTGAAAATTCATTTTTTCAGGGCATCTTTTGGCCATTTAAAGGCGTTAGGATTTCCTGAGCTTCATAATTCTTCAGTTCCTACTAAATCATTAGGATATGAGTATTTCAGAAAAGGTACATTCTTTCCTTCATTAGGAATTATTTTCTGTTTTTTAATTTCTTCTTTACAAGGACATTGAGCAATTTCTTGCTTAATATCATTGATTATTTTAGCTGCTATTGGTTCTAAATCTTGTTTAGAATCTTTAGATTGTTGTTGGACAGATTTAAATAATTCATCTATCTGTTTTTTCAGGATTTCTATATCCCGTTTTATATCCGTCATTGTATAATTCATTACCTATTATCAAATAAGGTCATAATGGTAATTTTGAACTTTTTTTTTTGTAATAAATGATTTTTCTTTTGATGCATGTGACTTTGTGACCCTTATTTGTCAAAAGACTTAGGTAGTGTAGCATAATTCATTTAGTTGTGTCCGATGACAAAGACTTGGGTAGTGTAGCATAGTTCATTTAGTTTTTTTTTTTT
>CACSLK010003174.1:17633525-17652273 GCA_902706635.1 Striga hermonthica
TTTTTTTCATGTCAGACTACAAACATTCAGCATAAGCATAATTCATTTAGTTGTATCCGAATTAGTGAAATTCGTGGGCTGAGTGTGCACTAGATCTCTCCAGTTGTCTACACGTGTCCCAATAAAATCCTTTTGATAATTTAATTAATTTTATTTGACATATTTAATTTAATACAAATTAGATTGTATTCATAATTTTACTCCGGAAACGCTTGTCAAAAGTGCGAAGCAAGGTGGAGAGAGAGAACTTCTTCAAGGAATAGGGAAACTGCGGTGGGCAACTGATCAAACACCGGGAGCTGAATTCCGGCTATCGTCGCCGGCGTTGCTAGTTCTTCTCCTTATGGATTATTCCATGTGCTTTCACGACGGCAACATCGCCGACTTGCTACACAGTCGCACTCTCCATGGCGATCACCATGTCTGTTTCGTATTTTTTTTCTTCTATTGGTTTTATTTCTTGCATATTCGGTTTTATGTTGGAAGATTGTGCTGCATCACTCATTAATTTGGTTATATGTATTTGTTCATTTTCAGTGTGTGTTGATTTTCACCGTGATGGTGGCTTAATTCTATTAATTTCCCAATTCCCGTTAGGGCCGTGGGGTATGATTTATTGTTTATGTATATGTACATTAATAAGGCCTGGCGTTTTCTTCTGTTGTGTTTGCGCCTTTCTGATGTTGGGAATGAAGGATGAAGCACTTGAAAGAATGTAAAACTATTTTGCTTTAGCCTTTAAATAGATGAAGAGTTAACTAGAGAATGAAACTAGTTTTTGATAAACATCTTTTTGCTCCTAAAATTGCGATGTAGAATGTATACTGAACGTAATCGATAGTGGGTTTAGACCCCGAAAAGTTAAGCACTAGTGTTCGGAAAAGCTCTGTTGGCCTAATCTTATCCTACCAAAGAAAAGTTGGGACATCTTGGAATGTCCCAATGGCAGTGATTGTGCTCTTGAGCATCTGGAGGGATGAATTTGGTGATTAATTTCTCGAATAGTTAGAAAGCATGCCATTATTATTTTGCTTATATCAGTGCAAATGACTTCTATATGACAAAAATAGTAATTCGTTATCAAATCTTGTACTCAGGCTGAGATTATCTTCGTCATTTGATTCACAGGTTTTTAATCCCGTTGTGCAAATGCACTCCTCACTTGTCCGAGCAATTTCTCTGGAAAGAGAACTAGAGGTGGTTATATTTTTATGATCCTATAACCTGGAAAGTTTGTTATGAGCTTTATATTTACCCATGATTTTCTTTTAAATTTTTCTTTCTTGTGGAGAATAATAAATTTTGTAGTTCCATACAAGCCTTTTCATTTTCCATTGCTTCTTTCTTTGGAGGGTACAGTTGATTGAGGTTTCATCATTGATGGAATCAATTTCTTCTGTTTTTTTACTTATAATTACCGGTGTAATTATAGGGCCGGGCCTTATAAACTGTATATTCTTGTGTCCCTTATTACTATGACTGTCTCTCTGTTGTGCCTCGGATATCATTGCATAGTGAACTACAGAATCTAGCTCAGTATTTTTCTTATTTTCTGGGGCATAACTGTCTAGTATTATTCTTTTATTTATTATTTTATTATTATTTTTCTATGGGCTTGCTGTAAAGAATATTAGCTTATAGTTTCCAACTTCCGAAGTGCAGTCTGCAGTTGCTGTTGTTTATTGAGAAAGGTTTGGTGGATTAACTCTTTTGAACTGTGAGTAAAATTGATTTGGTTCGGTAGGCCTGAGAGTTGACACTGTTTCTGTTTTCTTTTATTAGCCATCACAGACACTCTTGTGCTGTTTAAATGTCAATATTTGATGCCTCTGCAATTTTTTTAGTTTGATTATTTCTAGGATATGTTACAGTGATGGTAATGATGGAGATATGTTTAATGATAGACATATGCTTCTTGTTCTATCTTTTGTGGTTTAACAGGGGCACCGTGGATGTGTAAATGCTATAGCTTGGAATTCAAGGGGCTCAATGTTGATATCTGGATCGGACGATACACAAGTATGATGCCACCCATTTTAGCATGTTGCCATGTTGTAGTTATAACCTTTGTTTTTGTGTTTTTGTTTCTTTTTTTTTTTTTAATAATATTCTCAATGTGAATGGGTGGTACACAAACTGTGATATTTTGATTGTTCTGAACTTCACCTTATATCTATATTCGTTTGGTTGTATGTACTTATTACAGTGTTTGGTAGGCAAAGTACTAGTTTCAGGCATTAAATGACGAACATGTTTGAGCAGAGCGAAAATGGGATGAACGCAAAAAGAAAGAAAATGACTAAACTATTCGTATCTAAATCGCACCCATGTTGTTCAAAGTCATACCAAATTCAACTGTAGCCTTTGTACATATCATTCATTTATTCACATGATGGAAAATTATTGTGACCAAGTATTTTGAATAGATGTTTTAATACTAGTAGTGGAAGGCTGAAGTTCCCAGCAGAGGGAAATGCCTCTGGCACTTGAAAGAAGAATAAAACATACAGCAGTTGAAACAATATATGAGAACAATTTTAGCCTTTGTACATCACATCCATTTCTGCATAAAATATTATTAGGAAACTCAGCACTTCCGATTAAAAACTTCTGCTTGCTGGATTTCCATGAGATTTTTCTTTGGTAAAGAAATGCTTGATCAACATATTCACGTATGCCTGACTGGAACTAGACATCAACATAACTAGCACTTAGTATCCTTGTGCAGTTGTTCTTTATGCTCTTTTTTGGGGCCACAACTTACATTTTGTGTGTTTTGTTCTTAAATGTGAGATATGCTGGTGATTGCTGATTTGCAGCTAATCGGTGTTCCATTAAATGTATATGCACTACAGGAATCAAAATGACAACCTTTTGTATCAATTTCCAGGGATGAGTTTCTTTGAGCCATTTTGTATAAGATTTTGCTGATGGTAGTTTCAATTTAAAGCTAGAAAGAGTCTTGTGCTGAAGTTGAAGTTTGGGCCTCCAGTTCCACAAAATGAATTTTTTAATTGGTGCTTTAGAAGTTCAACTCGTCTGTTTCTTTTGCTTGTTTGGTAGCTCACTTTATCAGTTCCTTTTTGTTTTTCGTGTACTGAGTTTTGGCTGACATAAAAAATGTGTCTTGGCTCGGCATTGCCACCTTCAGCCTTTGTAGGGACCATGAAAACATGATCTCAATGTGGGTTAGCTCTAACATTGAAGTTCTCTTATCGATAAAATGCTCTTGTATCGTATTGTATGCTTTTGGAATCTCTGATTTTGTTTATCCTGTCCACATGAGATAGTTAATCTTTGGTTTCATTTTGCCTTTGGTTGGATTTTGGTTGCTGTTCACTTGGTGTTGAACACAAGAGTGTTTGTTTTGTTTGACGTGGAATTACTGGTATATGAACGATGGACTGTTGTTTGTTGCACTGTTTCTGGAGCTGGTCCTTTGATTCACACTGACCATATGTTTGTCATGCATACCAACTTTATATCTTCTTTATCTGTAGGAATTACTTAGGACAGTGCATCATGAGCATAATGTTGAGTTCTTAATGTGACGAAATATATGTGCGTGAATGGTGGGATCTGCATCTATTTGTGGTCCTGGATGTATGTATTTATTAATTGCCTGGTTTTGTTAACCAGACCATATTTATGGTGGGCTAATGGGACGATGTTCTACATAAAAAATATCAAGATATTGCATCAACATGGTCCTTGTTTATAAATGTGTTATAAGGATGCAGGTTGAGAATGTTTGTAAGCTGATGACAGTGACATACTTTTCTCTCTGTAGACCTTAACTTAGATGATGCTTCCTTCTTAGTTCGTTCATCCCTTTTTTTTTTTTTTTAAATTTGAGCTCCTGTTTAGTGGTGTAGCTTGGCGTCTGCAGTGTATCTATTATCTAATATGGGAAACATCGTACTTGCTGCAGATTAATATTTGGTCCTACTCAAAACGGAAACTTATGCATACCATTGATAGTGGTCATTCCGCTAACATTTTCTGCACAAAATTCATTCCTGAAACATCCGATGAGTTGGTTGTTTCTGGTGCAGCTGATGCTGAGGTAATGTTCTTGTTCTGGATTGTGTTCTTGAACAGTGGTTTTGATTATGCTTGATTGAAGTAAATTATGTGACATGCAGGTTCGTCTTTTTAATTTATCCTGCTTAAGGGGAAGTGGACAAGGGGTGAATGGTGGCGCTTTGGCAAATTTTCAGTGTCACACAAGGAGGGTCAAAAAATTAGCTGTAATCACTGCCCCTTCGAAGTATTTTTTGTTAACAATGTAGCTGCTGCTGTGAAGTTATGTTTCGTTTTCTAGGTCGAAGTTGGAAACCGTAATGTTGTGTGGAGTGCTAGTGAAGACGGGACAATAAGGCAACATGATTTACGTGAGGGTGATTCTTGTCCTCCTGCGGGGTCCTCTCATCAAGAATGTCGGAATATCCTTGTCAGTTCCAAGTCCTTAAAAGCAAAAGTTCTATTCTGTGCTATCTTGTAGAATTAAATAATCACAGGGTCACTAACATTTTAAAAAACTACAGTTACTGTTCAACAATTTGTGGCTTTTAAGCAATCAAGCATGTTACGAGTTGCTACAAATAAGATGATTCTTTCAATTAGGTTGACTGAACAATTTTCAGCGGCTTTGGCATTCTCTTTTAAAAACACAGATTTACTTTTCTTCACTCTCAACTTCATTGTAGCTTGATTTGCGATGTGGAGCTAAAAAATCTTTAGCAGATCCTCCAAAGCAATCCCTTGCTCTGAAGTCTTGTGATATCAGTTCCACTAGGCCTCATTTACTCCTTGTTGGTGGCAGGTGCTTCATTGTTAATTGACTAGTATTCCTACGACTTATAATATATCCACTAATCAATAAGTATAATGCTTGCAGTGATTCATTTGCACGCTTGTATGATAGGCGAATGCTACCGCCTCTTTCATCTAGTCAGAAAAAGTCCCCGCCACCTCCTTGTGTGAATTACTTTTGCCCGATACATCTCTCTGACATTGTTAGTTGACTATTTATTCACATATCCAATTCAATAGCGCACGTCGACAGTATTTCCGAACAATTTGCCATGATCTACCTGCTCGATCCCAAATATTATGAAAATTAGATAAAAAAATTTCATTTAGACTTAGCACATATAGAACATGCTATTTTGATGCAAGATGCTCTCTCTTATCCTTTATTTAATTTACTTTATTATTTGTATCAATCTTTTTGTTCCTTTTGCTGTTGTGCATCTGCGCTAATATGTGGGTAATATATTTTAAACCTTGTGAAACACAAGCTTCAATTGTTCTCTATTAAAAGTGTTGTTTGCTTGGATGTAGGACTTATAAATAGAGTATGTTGTCAGGGGAAACGACACACATGCTCATACACTCATACTTGCAACTAAGGCCTCAGGGGACATCTGTTTGAAAATATACAAATCATTTGATCCCTACTTTTTCTTTAATTGAGTCTCAGTTATAAAGGAATATGGATTAGTTTTGTGATTGCGTTCTGAAATCTGAATTATTGACCGGGTGACTAGAAGACAATCTTTTGTCTGTAGATATTTAAGATAAGCTGTCAAAAGACATGGTTATGATGCAAAGGTGAACAATGGAAAGACTTGGAAGTGACTTGGTGGGTTGTGTTACTAATGAAGGATGACAGATGATATGATGGGATGTTATGATGTTCTCATTTTCATTTTCTGTGTTAGTGAGTCTACTTGCGTCAGTTGAGGAAGTGAGTCATGTTAAAGAAGAAAATTACGTCAACATAATTTGAGTTTATTACTCTTGTTATTGTTTGAATTTAGGATGACCTTCTGTATGCTCTATGTGTATTGCTGTATTTTTTTTTATTACTATATTTTTTCCCATTATTGTGGATCTACTTGGCCTTTTCGAAGCCAAAACTTCCTTTTGTACTTACTTTGACTCATCTTTCTTTCCAGGGACATTCTAGTGTGCATCTTACTCATGTCACTTTTAGTCCGAATGGTGAGGAGGTACTACTTAGTTACAGCGGGGAGCATGTTTATTTGATGGATGTCAATCTCGGTATGGGTTAGTGCTTATTTAAGATTGATGAACAACTTTGATTATGTTTTATAAATTTTTCCTTGCAGTGAAGTTTGAAATTTTATCTACAGTCCTAACACGTTAGAGCCTGCAGTTGGCTATTCGTTTGTCTACTTTACTTATTTAGGGGCCGGCTCACCTTGATGTTCTATTTAATAACAAATGGTAGTGATAACCTTTCCTGGAGAGTGGAGAGTAGATGTCTGTGTAAGATAGACCTGGCTGTTCAGTATTTATTGTTTAGGTTTGTAATTGTGAACGAAATTCTGGATGATCCGAAATGTTGTATACTGCATATAAATATAATCTTTTGAAGCAGCATCTGCGGTTTCCATGAGTTATACGCCAGCGGATTTCGCGAATCTCTTTAGCTTGAGTTCTATATTTGATGGAGGGGAAGTGAATTCTTCATCTCTTTCTGGTGTATCTTCAAATGGTTATCCTCTGAGAAAAAAAGCTGCTGCAAGAGTATGAACCTATCCTTCTTTTGCATTACATGAATTATGAGCTTAGATTGCATGGCTGCTGTTGATTGTATTTCTTCTTTTCTAAGCTTGATAGGTGCAGAAAATTGATCCAGATTGCTGAAAAATCATTAGAAGGAGAAACTGATTATTATTATGGCATTGAGGCTTGTGATGAAGTCTTGGATGGTCATGGTCATGAAATAGGGCCAACTCTCATGCATGAGTGTTTATGTATACGTGCATCCTTGTTGCTCAAGGTTGTATAGTAAACTTGTCTATAAGATTTCATACAACTGCTGCTGTTTTTCTTTGTTTAATCAATCCTTGTAACACTTTACAGCGTAGGTGGAAAAATGACTCGCTCATGGCTATCAGGGACTGTCAGAAAGCTCGGAAAATAAATCCTTCATCAGCTAGAGCAGTCATTTGCATGGCTGAGGCTCTATTTTCGGTAACCGTTATTTGATCTGGAAAGTCTTTAAGTGGTTAATAACTCCAGAAATGTTTCAGATGTTGGGTTCACAGATATGCAATCTTCTTATATAATAACTAGGTAAATCCTAGTGTAACCTAGGTGTTAAGATTAGTCCATGGGTTGCCTGTATTTTAGAAAACAGGATCCGGTGAAGGTCTGCATGATACTCATGTAGCACAGTATATAGAACATTGTGTATGGTCCTCACAATTATATTTGATCAATCACAGGATCTATTCTGCAATTTTACACAAATTTGAATCTGTCTAATTCTAGGTTTGGTTTTACTGGCTCTGTTGATCATGACAGTTGGAGAAATATAAGGAAGCATTGGAATTTTCTATTGCATCTCAATCTATGGCTCCATCTGATTCTGAGATAATGGAGAGGGTGGAGAAAATTAAAAAAAGTATTGCTGCAGGTTAGGATATTTGTTAGTTTCTTGTATCTCAAACATGTCTGGCTCCCTTCAAATTAAACTGTAAAGCCAACTATATGTATATACATTTTATCTCTCAAGGCTTTTAGAAGCCTTATAAAATATATAAGACCAGATGTTCTCTCATGTAGCCTAAAATGTGTCATCTTTTCTTAGTTTTTGGTTTTCATTGAGATTTAGATATCAAACTGCTTTGTCAAAAGTTGCTATATTGGGTTAATAATAGAAATTATTTATACGTTAAAATATGTGCTTGAAGATCTTTAGAGAGTCTGATAAGGTGGTGGAATTTTGGCTTCACACCATAGGTTGTGGGATCTGTTTTCTTGTGATATCTTTTCTGCTACTCTTTCGTCCGACAAGAATTTCTGATCTCCTTGCGGCCCTCTTGTTGGTCTTGCTAGTTGCTATGTGCGACTGGAACAACACATCTGTCACACCTTTACATAATTAATAGACCATCTCCAAAGAGCCTGCAGGGTTACTATCCTTTTGATATTAAGCATTGCTTTAGTGTCATGCTAGGTTATAGTGCAAATACTGTTGAAAAAGTACCCATTTCTATGAGAATTGTGTTGGATAGTAAAGCATCTGTTACTAATGCTTCGGGCTAGCTATTTGTTCCTTGTGAATAATATTTAGCACTTGATATGTAGCTGAAGCTGACAGAGCTAACCTGGAAAGTGAGAGGGGAATAAAGGCGAACGATCAAGCAGCAAAAGCACTTTCAATAAGTGACATAATCTACCATTCTGTAGGGGATAATGAAGCATTGCTAGATGATTCTGAAAGAGAGGACTCTGACTATGATGAAGAGCTGGAATTGGACTTTGAAACATCATTTCCTTCTGAAGCAGGGCATGATATTGACTACACCGTCCTTCCGACAAACTTAAATTTGAGAATTCACAGGCGAGGTAATTTGGTCACGGAAGCTGGGAGACACGATGACTCGTGTGCGGCTCCTGTCTCGTCTTGTGAAAACCCTGAAGTGCCTTACCAGGTACTGATTGTGTGTTTGCTAGAAAACTGTTGTCAAGTTCTACGGGTATCATTTTTTGGAAATTTGCCTTATGTGATTTTGATGGTATTTCCTGTATTTTAGTACAATATGCATTGCATATTTCCAAGTTTCAGTACCTATAGATCTGTATTTTTATTGTGTTTGAGTTAATATTGTGTTTTAGATGCATCTTTCTCATATTTACTATTTTATTCTCCCCATATGCAGCCTGAGATGGCGATAGATATGAAGAAGAGATATATTGGCCATTGTAATATAGGCACTGATATAAAACAAGCTAGTTTTATTGGGCAAAGAGGTATGATCAAGATTTTCCATGCAGCTTCTTTGTATCTTGCTTGTGCAATTTGTTTGAATGATCACCGAGAAGGAAAAGTACACTTGTTTACTTGTCATTCTTTTCTGCTGGTTACTGTTTCGCTTTAAAATTTGAATGCTATGCAGATTTGTGTACGTGCATGCGCACGTGTGTCACGTTTCAGGTTCTCTGCATGAAAGATAACTTTAATTTCTGCACTTTACCTTTGTACACATGCCATAATATTTTGATTTCCGGATTCAATTGATTTCCTTTTGTGGGCCGATTATGCTTGCTAAGAGTGAAATGAGACACTATTGGTTTAAGTTATCAGTTTATCCTTTGTTGAGAAAAAATTAAGTGAATTCATTTCCTTATCACATTTTTTCAGTTATGACAAGCTATTATCAGTCTTTTTTTGTGGTTGGAAGGACCATGGATTTTGTTTTTTTGTGATTGTTGCTACTCGACATGCAAATGACGAAATATCTTCGTGGCCTGCAATATTAGGAGAATGTGTGAATTCTTAATTGGTGCGATGTGTTGAGAAGAAAAATTGAAGATCACAGGATTGTGTCATAAAATCCAGGAGTGCAGAAAAATTTCTTTAAGACATGCTATTGTATATTGTACTGCGGTCTCCTGGAGCAAGTCTGCTTGTTTGGAGTTTGGACGGGCCATGATCTGCTTGTGGGAAGATCCAAGCCACTGAAGACCGCCATTGCATCCTGCTGTGGCTTTACTGTCAAAGATTAGAAATGGTGACAATGCTGATGTGACAGTGGATTGTTTGCGTAAAAGAGAAGGAAAGAACAGTAAAGAAAATAGGAGGAGTGGGTTGGGGAAAAATATTGCAGAAGGGATAAGAGGAAGTGGAATATAGAACTCTTACATTGGTCAAATCATTTCTCATAGGTTGCCAATAGCAATTTTTATGTAGAGGATACAGTACAATCCATTAGTTCAAAGGATTAAAGGCTATGCATCCAAAAAAACTAAAACCATATTATAACACAAATTTTACATATGATGTTACAACTTTATAAGCTATCCTTTGATGAACTGTTTTTCCAATTTTTGCCGAAGTACCAATGAATCTTGTTACACCAACGTGCTTGTTCTGTACAATGGTGTTGTGCTCATGAAATTTTACCCGACGATTGCATATATCATGCTTATCAAATTGACTATTACAGATGTAGAATATATTGTCATCAGGTGTTCGCTTGTATCCAGGTGAATATATTGCCAGTGGAAGTGACGATGGTCGATGGTTTATCTGGGAAAAGAAAAGTGGCCGATTAATAACGATGCTACATGGAGATGATGCTGGTAATACCTTACTTCCCACCACTCTCACTAACATGCAGTAAAAATAACTTAGCACTTTCATTTGGCATATAATTAAAATGGAATATTGCTAATCGTCTTGTAGTGATTAACTTTTATGTGTTGCCCATACTCATACTATTACCTTCACAAAGCCTCCGGGCTGCAATGATGTGATACTCCCTCCATCGCAGAATAAGTTTATTTTATTTTTTGACACATGAATTAAGGGAAAGTCTAAAAAGACGATCTTTTTCTTTTTCGTAGATTTTTTTTTTTTTTCCTCTCTCTCTAATTCAACCCTCACTCATCTAGTTATGACAGCATGCATATTGCATTTGTTATTTCCTGTCATTCGGCATATTTTTGAAGAGTTGCATTTACAGAAGTGCCACCATTAAAATTTTTAAGGTAAACAAAATAAAATGCACTGCCTTTGGAAGCCTAATAAGCCTAAAATACATTTAGTTTGGGACCAAGGTAGTACTTAATAACACAATTGGCTGGCTGCTGTGTTTTGTAGTTTCTCTTTCGAATGGCTCTACAGATATCACTATTATAAAAGTTATGCTAGAAATTTTGGCTATTTGGGTAACCATTTTTACTCTTGAGATAAGATGTATTGAATCTAACCTAGAGGATTATGTATTGCTAGAATTGGACCTTCAGGACTCTTGTGAGATTCAGCACCAACCTGTGTACAATCTGACTCTTTTCTTTCTGGCTCTCATTATGTTTAATCCTATCTTCTGGTATCAGTTCATTGAGCTTAATTTGACATATGATATTCATCTTGTCCTTACTCTGCTGTGCTGCACAGTTGTCAATTGTATACAGAGCCATCCATATGATTCTGTCATAGCAACTAGTGGGATTGACAATACCGTAAAGGTTGGAAGGTTTATTTATGTTGAAAGTTGATTGATTACAAACATAAATGTTAACTTAATCATCCTCTGCAATGAATCCAGATATGGGCTCCAAATCCTGTACACCCCTCTTATGTATCAAGACACGGGCCTTCAAACCCAGTAGATGCTATGGAGAAAAATCAGCGCAGATTATGCCGCACTCGGGAGACGATTTTGTAATGCATATGTTTTGGATTTAACCTTTATATTTTCTGACCTGCTTCAATTATTTTTCATGTTCTGGGTTTATGATCGAATGACATTGTGGGTATTCGTGGGAGTGTGTTTGTTTTCTTATATGCGCGGCAAGCTAAGAATACCTATCCATGAATTTGTAATTAAGTTGCATCCTTTTTCTTGGAGTGTGATTTTCTATCACACATTTATTGCTATTTCAGGCCTTTTGAAATTCTGGAGCGTTTCAGGATGCATGAATTCGCTGAAGGAAGTTTCCATCCGTTTGAGTGCACTCAAAGTTGATCGTGTTCTACCTTCTGAATTTATATTTAGGTATTGTTCTGTTTGTGTTTTCTTTAGCATTTATGAATAAGTTGCACGTCTTGCATCTTGCAGAAAAATTTTGGATATTGTATGTTCTGTAGAATTTTTTAATACCATTCTGGAAATCCTGAACCCGACTGACCTCTGCTCCTAATTATTAATGATACTGAAATCTGTATTTCTTGTAATTGGATATTTAGTAGTGTGCAAGCATATGTATGCAATTAAAAGGGACTATTAACCCTGTGATTTGTTGTGCATGAAGTTGTATTAAAGTGGCATTTAGTTTGAACAAATTATATGATCGTTTTTTTTTTTTTTTTTTTTTTTTTTTTTTTTTGTAGAAATAACTTAGTTCAAATGATAAAAGGAAAAGTTAATGTTTGATACCCAGTTTTGAAGTTTTATGCAATGTGCCGTAAATCAACTCAATATGTGCAGTTGTGGAATGAGTAGCAATAAGATGATGGCACAAGCTTTACTGGATTTGCCTTGTATAATAGCTATATAATCCTATTAACTGTTCAATTCCCAGACCGTTCCTTAAACCATCGTGATATGGCTCCAAATAACTTCTGTTACATATCGTTGGATGATTAGTGTGTCCCAGGGAGTTTCATTTTGTGCATTTTTGTGTTGGTTTCTTGTTATTCACAATTGTTGCGGTCCTTTGGTTTTATACACGTAAATGCTTCTTGTTTACTAATTTCCTCACTGTATCCAGCAGGGGTTTAGTCAATAAATGCTGCTGCTGCTGCTTGAAGCTCGTCTGAACCAGCAGTAAAAACGACATGCAGATGCTTGTTGAGGGCATTTGCTTTCTACTTTCACTGTTGTGTATGTGTTCGTCTTACTGAGTGGTACTTATTTCACTACATTTTGAAATGAAATTCTCAACGATGGTCCAAGCCGAACAGGCTGACGGCAAAGTGATGATAACATGAAAGCCTGTAGATGGTGGTCTTGCTGCACATTATGGGTCAAAGTTTCTTTGATGCTTTGGGTGAGTGAATAGATGTGCCGAGTTGAAAGAGCTCAAACCTGCTGTAGATAATATTTTGGGCAGGCATCTTTTGCATTTCAATATATATATATGGTCTTTTTTTACACATTGTACCATTAAAAACATATTTCTCAATGAATTGCATATTTAACAATTATACGAGATATTGTTGCATATATATCAACAATTTATGCGAAACATTGTATGTATATTCAATGCATATTCAAATTGGACGGATGATTAAATATTATGTAAAATACTTTCGCATTAATTGCATATTCAAATTCACTGTATCATTTATGGGATGTGAAACTATTTTGCATATATAATTATTGAATATTCAAAATTGGTAGTTGTATATTTTTCGATTATGCAATATATTTTTCTTATAGTTTATGACTAGTATATTCAAATTTATCGCATGATTTACCATATGTGATAACGTTTAGCATATTTTGTTGAGTGTCCCATGTTTTATGATTATGCGATATATTTTCATATAGTTTACATCTTGTATAGTCAAGTCCAGCACATATTTCCATATGCAATAACATTTTGCATATTCTGTTCGCATATCCAAATCGAACGTTGCATATTTTATGTTAGGGGACATCTTCCTATAATTCATGACTTGCATATCAAAAATCTAGTGCATAATTTTCATATTTGATAATTTTTCGCATATTTTGTTAACGCATTTCAAATCGAATGCGCATATTTTATGTTATGCGAAATATTTCACATAGTTTATAACTCGCATATTCAAATCTACCGCCGTATGCAAAAACTTTTCGCGTTTATATTATCGCATATCCAAATCGAACGTTATAAATTCACCGCTTAATTTACCATATGTGATAATGTTTCACATTTATGATATCGCATATACAATTCGGACGTCGTATATTTTATGATTATGCGATAAATTTTCGCATAGTTTATGACTTGCATATTAATATTTACAACGTCGTATAATTAATGATTATGTGCAATATGTTCGCATATTCAAGAATTGTACATTCAAATCAAAAGCCTTGCAATTTAGGATTATCCACGATTTTTTCCTTGATCCATATCATGAATTGCATATCCGACAAAAATGTTACATACATTATTCGCACAATTTGTGTACTGCTTTGATTGTCTGGTTTTTGACGTAAAAAAAATTAACAAATGGCATGTTCCTCTTCATTAGAGTTAATTATATTGTGCTGAAAGAGGTTCACGAAGGGTGTTGTGGCGACTATGTAAAGGCTAGGGTGATGGTTGGAAATATTCTTTGAGTCGGTTACTTTTGGCCGAGGATGAGGGCGATGGCGCAATGCCTCATACGAAAATGCTTACGATGTCAGCAGTGTGGCCTGTGGAGAACATGATCCTGATGAGCTCACCATTTCCTTTTACACATTGGGCAATTGATATAGTAGGTCCTATATCCCAAACGATAGGTCACCGGAAGTTTCTGATAGTGGCGGTGGATTATTTCACTAAGTGGTTGAGGCTGGCAAAGATTACCGAGGAAAAGGTGATAAAATTTCTGTTTGCTAACATCTGCTGCCGATATGGCATTCCACGAGCACTTATATCTGATAATGGAGCCCAGTTTAGAGTTTGCCGCATAATGGCATGGTACGAGCATTTAAAACTTAAAAAGTAATTTGCTTCAGTAGCCCATCCGCAGGCGAATGGGGAGGCTGGGGTCGCTAATAGATCGATTCTTCAAGGACTGAAAGGAAGGCTGGAGAGGGCCCTGGAGCATGGGTAAACGAGCTCGACTCGATCCTCTAGTCGCACTGGACGACGCCAAGGGTTTCGACTGGGGAAACACCATTTAGTTTGGTGTATGGTATGGAAGCATTTATCCCAGTGGAGGTAGGCTTAAGCTCATAAAGGGTTAAAGCGCATATTCAGAGGAAGACAATGTTGGGCTACAGAAGGAAGGCCTCAACTTGGGGATAAGCTATGAGATTAGGCAGCAGTCAGAAAGTCCGCATATAAGCAAAGAATGAGAGTGGCTCATGATAAGATGATTCAAGCTCGACGGTTCCAAGTAAGAGACCTAGTTTGGCACCAGGCTGATGCCCTCAAGCACGTTGGGAAGAAGGATCCGAACTGGGAAGGGCCATACACGATCAAGAGGGTTTTTGTGGGGGGCGCATATGAGCTGCGAGAGGTCGATAGACGACTGCTACTCAGGCCATAGAATGTGATGCATCTGAAAACGTTTTATGCTTGACTTGATGGTTTTATTTATGACTGATGCTTGTTTATTTTCAGTATTTTCTGATGAAGACATTATTTGTGAATAAAGAACGTTATTCCTGAAATTTTGTATCAAGTAATACACTCCACTGGCTCATGTTGGAGGAGGTCAACAGAACATGTTGTGACTAGACTTCGAGGAGCTTGACAAAGAATCTTCATATTTGTAGCCAACTCTAAGGCGTAATCCGGTCGTGGCGATGCCGAGCTTAGAGAGTCCTAAGACTCGTAGCCAACTTTAGGGCGTAAGCCTATTGTGGCGGTTCCAAGCTCGTGGAACTCGACAACGATTTCTCAAACCGTAGCTAACTTTAGGGTGTAAGCCTGTCGTGGAAGTGCCAAGTTCGTGAAGATCGACAGCGAGTCCTCAGGCGTAGCCAACTTTAGGGAGTAATTCTGTCGTAGCCGAGTCCTCAGACTCGTAGCCAACTTTAGGGCGTAAGCCTGTCGTGGCGGTGCCAAGCTCGTGGAGCTCGGCAGTGATTCCTCTGACTTGTAGCTAACTTTAGGGCCTAATCCTATCGTGGCGGTGCCAAGCTCGCGAAGCTCAGTAGTGAGTCCTCAGACTCATAGACAACTTTAGGGAATAAGTCTATCGTGGCGGTTCCAAGCTCGTGGAGCTCGACAACGAGTCCTCATACTCATAGCCAATTTTAAAAAGTAAGTCTGTCGTTGCAGAGCTCAGCAGCGAGTCTTCAGACTTGTAACCAAACTTTAAGGTATAAGCCTTTCGTGGTGAGGTCAAGCTCCTTGAGCTCGGCTACTAGGTCCTGAGACCTATCAAGGGGTCATGCCCTAGGCTTATCGTGGCTTTAATTTATGAAGCTCAACAACAAGATTTAGTGTATGAGCATAAGATTGAGCAATCACACTAACCATGATATGATAACATGAATGAATCATAAGAGATAAACATAAAAACATGAGGGCGTCATTCAAAAACAATAAAATCTTAAGTACAAAGCAAGTTAATATGAGTTCAACAACTAGTAAGTACTAAATTGAAGACGCCTCGCCCTCCTCCTCCGCCGAGGCCTCTTCACCCTCTGTAGCTAGACCAGCCTTGGCCTTGGCGAACTCTAGAGGTAATTGGTAAGCTGCGATTGATTGCCATTACATCCCTTGGGGTCCGAAAGCCCTCTAGTTAGGGCGATCATCCCAGGTACTACTGAACCCCTGGGCCACGACTTGTGCTCGGGTCTGTTTAGTCCCTTCTTTAAAATATTACTGGTACGCCGGGAAGAACCATGAGAGGTAATGAGTGGAGTGCTAGAAGTACTTCAACAACTCGACCGTGTAGGGGTAAAAAAAGCTCGCGCCCGTGACAAAAAAATGAATGAGACATGACCGTCCTCACGGGCTTGAGGGACCCACTGGTCCATGGAGATGCAGGGTGAACCTCGGCCACCTTGACAAGTAGTTGAGTTTCGAGCTCAGTAGTTTCAGTTTCTTGGACACAAGCTGAGCAACTAGCTGGCCCATCTCCTCTTTTTTACGGTCGTAAGCCTCCTTTGGGCTGGCCAGTTTGGCCCTACTGTTGTTGAGCTCACCCTTCAGCTCATGTACCTCTGTCGTTCCTCTCTTCATTCCCTCGTGAAGGATGGGAGCTAAGCCGGCCATCGTCTGCGAGCACGAAGATGTTTATTATCAATATATACGAAGATCATAAATATAGCTGTATTTGTAAGGTTACCATGAAGAAATGATACAGGGTTGAGGCAGATCGACCATCTTTTGTTTTCCCCCGAGAGGTCTCCCCCTTGGGGAAAATAGAGAAAAGGTAGGAGGCCTCGACTCCCACATCCCTATTGCCAGCAAAGGACTACGGTTGCTCCAAGGTCGGCGCCGAGCAAGTTTTTGACCCGGGTTCCTTGCCACCTTTTTGGGGAGAGACCTCGCCCCCTTGGTGGACACTTTTTTGCGCTTGTCCTCAGTTTGTTTTTACAGAGGTAATGAGTATTGAGAACACTTGATCTGAGTACTGGGGTTTTTTAGGCCGACCACCTGTTGGAAACTCTTGTTGACGGAGGGCTGGGCTTCCTTCATTTTTGTCGGAGTGGCGGCAGCAGAGTTGTCATGGCCTCAGTGTAAAGTACGGTTGCCAAAAATATGAGCGACATAAATATAATATGTACGATAAGGAATGCCAGCTTGTGACTTTCTCACTTATCTATGTCGGCCACATAATTGGCTGAACAATTAGATAACTTGAAATGACGACGGCGTTGTACGTCAGAGGTCAACTTTATGACGTGAAGATGTTGTTAATTCCACCGTCTGATGCGAGCATCATACTCAATTTTGGGTTTGGAGTTTTTGCGTTAAACCGGGTAGCTCATGTAGACACTCAAGAGAAAAATCAAAAGTATTGGGCGGAGGTCAAACGAAGTAAAACTTGTTTTTCTAGTTATGAACCTTGGACTTGGATTGATTAAGGATGCTTACGCCATTGCAACTAGAAAAATTGTACGAGCCCCTCAAAGGTTTCATCTAAAGGAAATAAAAGCAAAGGTCAGGGACGATCCTACATTCCCGTTCGGTAGACCATGATAAAACCAACAAAGAACCTAAAAGAGTTGGGAGAAAGTGGTTTAACATCAAATTATAGAGTCTACTAAGCTCCACCAGGTCATCGCGCAGAGGAAATTTCAGCTCGGCCCTGACTTAATCAAAGAAAAAAGGTGTAGTAACCAGGGGGTGGTTGACAGTAAGTATCTTCGGTTCGTGGGATATTGAGATCCCAACCACTGGGATGATATTACACTTTTATCCTTTATGAATGAGAATCATGTTTGATTAAACAAGTTCTATGTTTTGTTGTTTTGCACTTAGATAGAATGGGTCATCATTGGGTGAATAGAAGATCATTCTATCAATTACTCGCGAAACAAGAATTAATGGTTCACAACCCAAATGGAAATGAACACCCCATCAGAATGGTTGTAGTGTCAACAATACAGTTGGTCTTGAATCATTAGTTGCAATAGTACATTTATGTATTGAACATGATCCAGAGAGGAGAAATTCTTTTTATACTGATCATCGTAAACAAACTAGGCCTCGGTTAATTACTACGTTCTCTTAACCCGTAAGATATTAAACAGAGATATATATGCAGTATATATTACTTTGATTCACTTGGGTGAGGTTCAATTCGCTGGATAAATATTTCTACTGTCTTGGGTAATATTGTTGTTATGTATGATGTGTTGTTAGGATATTTACGGTCACCGTGTATGTTTAGTTTGATGATGTCCCTGAAGTGAATTCATGAAGGGTTGTTATGCTAAAATCCTGCATGTGGATTAAATTCCGATAATAATGTGATGAACGAGCGCTAACTTCGGTGAAATAAAAAATATATTACCTATTATTGATTATCAGTAATCGAACTAATTAATGAACATTATATCTTAAACATGGGGAGGTAATTCAGGTAACTATTATTGGAGTTTCAAATATAATTTGGGCTAGAAAAAGAGAGTGCAATAATATTAGTTAGTGGACCGTAATATTATTTAAATAATTAGAGGAGTGGGCCAGGCCCACAGTTAGTCCATTACTTAAGAAACCCTATTCCTATTCTCCTAAGAGTCCCTACTGTAGTTCCATATACACATTATTGTGCTCATGAAAAAGAGAGCAAGAGATCAGAATTCTCCTACGTGATATATTATTATACACGCACGCCCATAGTCTCTCTCTCTCTCTCTCTCTCTCTCTCTCAGTTTTCAGTTCGAGCTTTATCTTCTTCTTGTTGCTCCACTTGTACAAGTTGAAGAGCAAGAGGTGCGTGAGTAATACAGTAGAAGATCTCGAAGGTAATCGAGACATCGTGATCATCTACCAGATTCGATGAATCTCAACCCGAAGGTCGAGATCCGCCGACCCCAGCCCAGCCGATCGCCGCTGCGACCAGACGGAGGACCGCAACGACTTGGCCAGCCCG